>PVJH01010234.1:0-74791 GCA_004026705.1 Nesogale talazaci | reverse complement strand
AACTTTCCAGATCACACGGCTTTGCTGTGGAGCATAGAAACAGGAAAGTGCCTTGTCAAATATTCAGGCCATGTTGGATCAGGTAAGCATGGATACGTACACTTTATTCTCATATGTCATTTCCAAATGTGGTTTACTTTTATAAGTTTGCTTTATAAAATCAGCGGTATTACCTGATTGAAAGTTTTATTATTCTGGTGGGCTAGTGGTGGGTTATTGGTGGGCAGTCTGATGATACATTCACGGGGCAGGATAAATTGTAACTTTAGCTTACCAATTTTATAAAGGGAAAATAACTTGATTCTCTAAACAAGGCACAGATAATAAGAGGGAATGCCCCCCAAAAACTGGAACTTTTTTTTTCAAAACTATGCATTAAAATTGTTTTACAAAACAACCCTGTCACTTTCAAAGTACTCTCCATTATACTTAATACCTTTGTCAAATCTATGATTCCATTCTTGGAAACATTTTTGAAATTCATATCTTTGGATGGCTGAAAGCATGTCCCTCGTTTTTTCCCTTCATCTCTTCAACACTGCCAAACCACTAACCTTTCATGTTCCTCTTTATTTGTGGAAACAAAAAGAAGTTGCATGGAGCGAGGTCAGGTGAGTAAGGCATGTGGGGCAAGAGAGGTATGCTGCTTTTTGCCAAAAACTGGCACACTGAGGTGGCTGCATGAGCAGGTTTATTGTGGGGCCCAAAACAGTCGCCCGTTTGCCACAAATCAGGCCTTTCTTGTCACAAACTGTTAGGTATCTTTTCAGAACCTTTAAATAGAAAGCTTGATTAACAGTCTGACCTGGTGAAACCTACTCCAAATGCATTATGAGTCGACACTTTTATCTGTTTCGGAAGTTGACGCATGTGTAGAACGAAATTTGTTATCATTCGATTTTTCACCATTTTTCAAACAAGAAAACCACTCGTACACTTGAGTTTTTCCCATAGTGCTGACCCTCGTAAGCAGTATTCACAACAGTTTTCTGTGGCATTTTTCCCTAAGCAGGAAACAAAATTTCACAGCTGCATGCTGTTTCTCTTAAATCAGCCATCACAGAAAGTAAGGTTTGAGTGAAACTGCTTTCATGAAAAAATTCACTGTGTCCAGAGAACTTAACCAGGTGATGCCACTGGGTACACTAACTCAGCGAGAGTTGTTTGATGTTTGCCTAGTGGGAAAAACAATTCCAGTTTTTTGGGGTGTATCCCTGCTTATTAACCTAAAGTGTATCAGTTTATGAAGCCATATTTAGAAAAATTTGAAACTGAACTATGTAGTGAGCACTTACATAGAAAACTGGCTTCTCATTTAATAATTTCTTGTGTTGTAAATCTTTATCACCTGTTTTTCTGCTGGACTGTGTCAATGTTACTACAGTATTGCCTGTAATTATTCAAAACAAGACCTGGAAACGGTATATGGTGCTCAAAATGCAACCAATGTTTTTAAACCAGTATCTATTGCGTTCTGTTTCTTCATCTCCAATATATATTTTACAAACATAAAAAATTAAAGACATCCATAGTTTAAAAATTATTTATTTTTCAGTTAAATCTTTTTTTCAATGATTCTATTGGGGGCTCTTACAGCTCTTATAACATTCAATACATCATTTGTTTCAAGCATATTTGTACACATGTTGCCATATTCATTTCCAAATATTTTCCACTTGAGCCCTTGGTATAAACTCCTCTTTCCCCCTTTCTCTTTTTTTTTTTTTCTTTGTGTGATTTTTGTTTTTTTTGCAGGGGCATCACTGGTATTTTGGGGGTCATGGGAGCTACTCAGCACTGCTCCTGATAGCCGCCACTGGATTTGAACTGCCAAATCTGTGGGCCGCAGTCGGCACTCAACCACTTATGTCACCAGGGCTCAGCACCTCTCTTTTTTTTAATGAATCATTTTATTAAGGACTCATACAACTCCCATCACGATCCATACATATATACATCAATTGTATGCAGGCCACATTTGCACACTTGTTGCCATCATCACTCTCAAAACATCCTTCCTCCACTTAGGCCCCTAGTACCAGTTCCCTTTATTTCCCACCCCCTCCCCTCCTCCTCCATGAACCCTTAATAATTTACAAATTGTTATTACTTTTTCATATCATACACTGCCCAATGTGTCCCTTCACTTACTTCCCTGTTGTCCTTGCCCCAGAGAGAAGGTTATGTGTAGATCCCTGAAATTGGTTCCCCCTTTCTATTCCACCATCCCTCCACCCTCCCAGTATCACCACTCCCACCACTAGTCCTGAGGGAACATCTATCCTAAATTCCCCATGTTTCCGAGTCTGGTGTACATCCCCTGGTCTAGTTGGATCTTTCTGGTAGAATTGGGAGCATGATAGTGGGTGGGAGGAAGGATTTGAGAACTCGAGGAAAGTTGCATATTTCATTATTACTACACTGTACCTTAACTCGCTCACCACCTCGCTGCAACCCCTCTGTAAGAGGATGTTGCTTCACCTATTGATGGACTTTGGGTCCCCAATCTGTACTCCCCCTCATTTATAATGATACAGTTTAGGCCTACCATAGAAGAAACACACCAGCTTGTGCGACCATGAGGAGTGGAAAGAACCAAGCTATCAGACATCAAAGAACAAAAAACATATCGTTAAGTGCCCACCAACCTGTCATGATCACTGAAGACAAAAGAGGCAGACAGAGCTGAGGAAACTGATGGCACCCAGTCACCAAACAATAAAGTAGCTGGGATTGTAAAGGCTAGAAGGTGAACAAGTGGCCATCCAGCACAGAAACCGCAAAGTCCACATAGAAGAAGCACAACAACTTGTGTGATCACGAGGGGCCGAAGGGAGCAGACATCAAACATCAAAGAACAAGGATTAAATCTGTAACAAGAGGGGGAGAGCAGGGTGGGGACTCAAAGTCCACTTTGGGCAATTTGACACCCCCTTACAGAGGAGTCACGGGGAGAGATGGGCCACTGAGGTAGCAATGAAGCATAAAACCTTCCTCTATTTCCTGAGGGTTTCCTCCCCTCAACCAGCACAACCCCAGATCTGCCCTGCAGTTCTAGCTGGACTGGAGGAGGTGCAGTGGCTGAGGTGGGAACTGGAAATGAGGGAACTTGGGGTGGATGGACCCCTCGGGGTCAGTGGTGGGAGTGGAGTTGCCGGATGGGTAGAGGGAGGGTGGGGTGGAGAGAGGAAGCGAGCTGTGGGGATCTGCAGACTGTCTCCTGTCTGGAGGGCAGACGTAGGGAGGAGTGGGCAGGGGGAGATGTCAGGCAGTGTAAGATATGACAAAACAATAATCATTGCAGAGTAATGAGGACTGGGGGGGAGGGGGGAAGGGTTGGAAGGGAAAGGAAGGGGGGGGAGCATATCAAGGGCCCAAGTGGAAGGGTAGATGTTGGGAGAATGTCGATGAGGACAGGCAAGTGGGGGTGCTTGGCACAGTGTATGTAACTATATATTGAACTAAGTATGACGGAAAATGATATATGAGCGCCCAATAAAATGATAAAAAAAATGATACAGTTTTAGTTTTTTGTTGACTGACACTGGGTACCTTCGATACCTTGTGGTCACACAGGCTGGTATGCTTCTTCCATGTGGGCTTTGTTGCTTCTGAGCTGAATGGCTGCTTGTTTACTCAAGCCTTTAAGACCCTAGACGGTTTATCTTTTGATAGCCAGGCACCATCAGCGTTCTTCACCTCATTTGCTTATGCATCCATTTTTTCTAAAGTGGTTGTGTTGGGAATCTTACCCTGATTTTGTTGAGCACATCTTTGACCATTATGTCTGCATTCCCGGCAAAGAAAAGGGACCAGCAGCCAGGATAGGATTCTCTTCCCTTCCTATAGGCCCTTTATCAAGAGCGTGAAATTCGAGAAAGTCCTTGTTTCTTCCCTTTTTAATCCTGACTTATTTCTTCCTTTAAATGACCTTTATGTCTTTAAAAGTAAATGGGATAGTGATTTTGTGTGTGTATCCAATACTTAACAATTTAGTAATTCAAGTTATTTTTAATCGTACCTTTCTTCTTTCTAACATACATTCCTACTATAATTAATTGGAGCCTTGGCGGTGCTGCCGGGTGAGCATTGGACTGCTAACTGTAAGGTCACCTATTCAAACCTGCAGCTGGTGGCTTAGTGGCTACCCATTGGGCTGCTAACTACAGGGTCAGCAGATCCCAAACACCAGCCGCTCCTCGGGAGAAAACCGAGACTCTCCTCCTATAAAGAACAACGGCCTCTGGGCTGAGCCCCGGTGGCGTAGTGGTTGTGCGCGGGACTGCGGCCCACTGGGACGGAGGTTCGATTCCAGCAGTGGGGCTGGGCCTCCTACTCCCACCACCGGAGAGCAGTGATGCCCCCCCCCCCCAAAAAAAAAAAAAAAAAAGAACAACAGCCTCAGAAACTCACAGAGGCAGATTGACCCTGTCCTATGGGGTCATTATGAGCTGGAATGAACTAGATGGCAGTGATTTTTTTGTTTGTTTGTTTGTTTATTGCCTAGCTTTAGAAACTCCAGATAGCCTCAGAAACTCTCTCAGGCAGTGCATCAGATTTGATGACATTGGATTTTTTTGTTTGTAATCGGTTGGGAAGGTATGCTCTCATTTTAACTTTGAAATATATGTTGGGAGTAATTGATAGCTTATAATTAATATTGGTATGTTTCTGTTATTTTAAAATCGCTTTGCAATGTTTTTATTTTGCAGTAAATTCTATAAAATTCCATCCATCAGAACAGTTGGCTCTCACTGGTATGTTGATACTTTTTCTTTTTTATCGAACAACATTATTTATAATAATCCCAAACATTCACAAATATTGTTTTATCAGCATCAGAATTACCTAACCCTTGATGAAAATTCGATAGTATTGAGTGGAAACTTTAGGAATTTAATTAGAAATAAAAGTAGAATAATAGATCATATTTAGTATTTTGTGGTTTAAATGAGAAATAAAGAAAAGTAGAAAAGCACTTAAAAAATCATTTTACTGGGGCTCTTACAGCTCTTATCAAAATTGATCCATCCATCCATCCATTTTGTCACATACTTTTGTACATATATTGCCATGATCATTTAAAATATATTTTCTTTAAAGTAGATAGACCAAGGAATTTAAATTTTATTCTATTGACAGTGACTTGGGTAGGGAATGAGGCAAAATTTAGCCAAAGAGATCAATGAGGAGATAATTGGAAGTGTCCAGATTCTCATTGGGCAATTATATAATGAAAGAAAATTCAAATCAAGAGATTTAAAAAAATGAAGCTGAATGGAACTTCTGCAATAGGGGCTCCAGAGAGGGAAAAATCAGAATAAGATATGTATATGATTTCGATTCAAAGAGAAGTGGGAAGTCAGGAATAAATAAATTCATTTGACATCCTAACAAATTTAGTCATCACTAGCTCACGGTGCACAACAACTTCCTGTGGAAGATCTGTAATAATGAAGAGGTCTAAGTCAGAATGTTTTTTTTTTAAAAAAAAAAAAAATAGAAGAGGAGAAATCCTTCAATTTGAATATCCTGTTGAATGCATGGACCATAAGGTGATGACACTACATTATGGCATTCTTTTCTGACTTCTTTCTTTAAAAACTTGGTTAAGAAAAAGGTGGTCCTACAAACAAGATATTAGTACCAATAAGTGTCCATTTGTAAGATCTTAGGAACTTATGTATTCTTCTGAGATCCATCAGAGTCTGTATAATTACAAGTTGCAGTGTAATAGCCCTACTTAAATAGATGGAGAATAAAATTTACTGTATATAACTTTTCTCTGAACCTCTACCCTAAAATGAAATGGGGAAATTTTCTGTCTATATTAAAGAAACGGGGAAATTTGAAAGAGTAAGTCATGACCTAATTGACTCATGCACTGTGTTCTAAATGGCATGCTGCTGCCTCAGAGAGAACCACTTAAATGAAGCCCGTTTGTCTTAAATGACCGATTCTGCTCAGCTCAGCCTAGCTCAGAGTGTTTTTTTTGTATGGTGTGCTCTTGAGATAACGTCTCCTCCTGTTTCTTCTCTTCAGCTTCTGGAGATCAGACTGCTCATATCTGGAGGTATATGGTGCAACTGCCGGCACCCCAGCCAATTGCAGACACTAGTGTAAGCAGCTCATTTACTTACCCGGTAAACTCAACATGGCCTATGTTGGTAGGGTTTTTGAGGTTGTAAAAACTTTAGAATAAATTTGTAATACCTAAAAATATTTTGCTTTTGTTTATATAAATGCCTATAATTGCACTTACCTTCCTTCTGATTAATATTAAATATTTTCTATTCTTAATTTTTGTATTCAGTTATATTTTCTGTATTTCATTTTAGGCAACGTGTTTCTCTTTTATGGATTCCATGAACCCTTAAATTAATGTCTCAAGTGACATTTTTTTATGGTAATAATGGTTGTTTTCTAGTGCTCCCTCCTGTGCAGGAACAGGCGAGGGTGGGGCAGACTACCGAGGTAGGTGGGGGTCAGTGGTGAATAAGCTAGTGGCATATCATGGTCTAGAACAGAGCCTAGGCCTGGCCAGCTATAGCCTGGAGGAATCTCTGTATTGTCAGTTTTCAAGGGGACATGGGACAGAATTATACTTAGCTTCCCAGTGAGAATTAGGGGATCCTTGGGCAAGGGTTGGTGAGGGGACCCAGCGAGCACCAGATAGTCTCCTGTGTGGCGTCCTGGCCCTCCTGCCCATGGATAAGGAGCCCATTTCCCCCAGAAGAAATCACTAAAGACATTTGGGGTTATTGAGGGGACGTGTTGGGGCGATCCATCCTGAAAAGATACCGGGGACAGGAGGAGGAAGGGATCCAAGGATGGGGAAGGGGGGAGTGCTCTTGGGCGACCCTAGCTCTGGAAGACTGGAAGCCCCTTCCTTATGGATGGTGGTACCAAGTGGTGGGACCCGAGTACTGAGGCACAGTAGGGCAGAGGGAAAGCAGTGAAGGCAGGTTCCCTTTGCAGGGACCGTGGCACAGTTGGTACCACGAGAGGGTGAGGTGACGTGGTCATCCTCTGTTTTTTGAATAATGCCAATTTTTGCATAAAGACTTGATCATTGGAACCTAAACAGGTCAATAAATGAGAAGAGGGTATATTGCCAAGGAGAAATTCTGCTTGTCCTTCTCTAAAAAGAGTGGGTAATAGTGTTTTTCAGTTATCATTGACTGTAGGTGAAAATTTTTAGATTGAAAGCAACTTGTTTTCTTAGATGTTTGGGGGGTAAGTTTGATTGCCAGTGTGTCTGCTTAATTATAATCTTAGATTTAAAAATAAACTCTAATAATAATTAACACAATCTATTTACAGTGTGGCTTTTGTACAGCTTCTTTCTCCTTTTCCCTTGCATCACTCACTCAGTTTGATCTGGCACTCACCAAGATGTTGAAAGTATTTGGGTGGTGTTGTGTAAACAACTTTAGATGACTGTAGCACTTAATTGTGTCACTGAGTAGTTAATGTGGTAATGAGCAATTAATAGAGCTTAGTAAGCTTACATTTTCTACTTTATAAATGAAAATTGAAGTGCGTTAGGTGGTGCCCTATGGCTCTCTCACTACTAAAATACTATAATTTCATCTTCCATTGGTCTGTAGACTTTATTATCAGCATCCTTGAGATGTTAAATGAGCAAATTCTTGAAAATTCTATTAAAGTTTTGCCGGCAGTAAGCTTGATCATAGTTATATAGTATAATGATCTCTAAGATGCTGGCAAACATTTACCTAAACAAGTCTCACCTTTTTTGCCCCTGCTTCTTACCAAATTAAGGTTAAAGGAGTTTGCACACATCGACTAAGACCTCTTACGCTTATACTTACAAAGGATCTATTAGTACCTTGTTTAATTTATAAAATTACTTTATAAAGGTGCTGACTTACCTCTTAAAATATGAATCCTGGGGCTGAGTCCTGGTGGCGTAGCGGTTGAGTGCTGGACTGTGGCCCACTGGGTTTGTGGTTCATATCCAGCAGCAGCTCTTCAGGATCAAGGCTGGGCCTCCTGTTCCCACCAGGGATGCCCACAAAAATAAAAAATAGATCCTGACTATAGGACTTTTTAAGTGGGGAATCTGATTCCACACATTTCTGTCCTCAACGGAATACAGTATGTCGCTCCTTGAGTGCCTTAAGATTAACTTAAGCTTAATCCCACTCAAACTGAACAAACACCTGAGCTTATTCTTCATTGTTTACCTTCTTAAGAAACACCACCATGATAATCCTAGTTTTTTATTTTTATTTTTTTTGGCATCACTGCTCTCCGGCGGTGGGAGTAGGAGGCCCAGCCCCACTGCTGGAATTGAACCTCCGTCCCAGTGGGCCGCAGTCCCGCGCACAACCACTACGCCACCGGGGCTCAGCCCATAGCTGCTTTAAAAAAAAAATTATTTTGTTTTTATTTTGGGCATCACTGCCCCCTGGTGGTCGTGGGAGCTCCCCAGTGCTGCTTCTGAGAGCCCCGTCCACAACCACTGCACCCCCAGGGCCCAGCCAAGAGCATACATTCATAGTAAAGACTTTCTCCCCTTCCCTTGCACTCTTGGTGATAACTAACAATTACTGGTTGCTAGGTTTGCGTATTTCCTGTGGGATTGTCTACTATGTGGCCATTTGACACTCCAGCCAGCATCACGTTTGCTAGGTTCATCCATGTTTTAGCACGCGGCGTAACTTCATTCCTCTTCATTCGACTCTGTTCTGATCATGCTGCCAAACCCAAATAATTTTTTCTGCATTTCCAAATAATGTTTAACCACACTTGGTAGTTTTGGCAACCAAGAAGAGAGCTATATGAATATTAGTGTACATGTTTCTTTATAGTGCTGCTTTCAGATCTTTGGGTTCTAAACCTAAAAGCTGAATCGCTGAAATAGAAATATGATACTTCTTTCTAAGTTATCTTTTTGAGGAGCCACCCACTGTAGTCCACAGTGGAGATAGCAATTTACATTCCTTTCAGCAAAGGACAGGAGTTCCTGTTTCTCCATGTCCTTGCCAAGACCTGCTGTTTTCTTTTTAAAAAGTTATTGCATTCTAAGGAGGGTGAGATCATAGCACATTTATGGTTTTTATTTGCGTCTCCCTGATGCTAATGACAGACTCAAAGACTAAGCACGTTACAGGAGAAAAGATCTGTCAAATTGTATCATAAAGATGACAGTTTAGAAAACCCACTAGGGCACTATATTCTGTTAATTAGGTTACTATGAGTCAAAATTATACTACAGCAATAGCCCATGAAAAGACGCCTTGCTGGCACTTTTACTAAGTGCGGAGCTGCTAAGGTAAGGGTGGTGGCCTGCTCCCATAAAGTAGATAGCTTATGGCACTGAGCCCCGGTGGCACAGTGTTGTGTGTGAGAATGCGGCCCACAGGGTTGGCAGTTCAAATCCAGCAGCAGCTCTCCAGGAGCAAGGCTGGGCCGCCTACTCCCACCAGTGGGCAGTGATGCCCACAAAAAACAAACAAACAAAAAAACCACAAAGAAGATAGCTTATGAAACCCCCTGGAGCAGTTCTGCTCTGTTAGAGGCACACAAAAATAACAGCAATGATTAATGACATTGAACTTCTCTTCCGGCACTTGCTAACCATTTGATTATCTCTGATTAGATGTCTGTGCAAGTCCTTTGTTCATTTTTTAAATTGGGTTTGTGCTTTGCTGTTAAGTTCCAGAAGTATTTTGTACAATTTGGATAGTAGATCCTAAAGAGATGTGTAATTCTCCAGTGTTCTCCTAATCTGAATTCTGTCTTACCATTATTGATAGAGCTCTTTGATGTATCAAAATATTTAAATTTTAAGAGTTTCTGTTTTGTCTTTTGCTTCTTGTGCTCTTGTTGTCAGATTTGATAGTCTGTCACAGAAAAATAGGCCCCACGCCTTTCCCTCTATATTTTATTTATTTATTTATTTTTTGGCATCACTGCCCTCTGGTGGTGGGAGTAGGAGGCCCAGCCTTTGCCCCTGTGGAGCCGCTGCTGGAATTTAACCTCCATTCCAGTGGGCCGCAGTCCCGCGCACAACCACTGCGCCACAAGGGCTCAGCCCAGTATATTTTTAATAAGAATTTTTTGGTTTTAGTTTTTGCATGTAGATCCTTTATCCATTTTGAAATGGGTTTGAGGTTTGGCATGCAATTCGTTCTTCTGCATGTGGCAATCCAGTCTCTGCACCATCTCTTGAGTGGACTCAGAGTTAGCACACTTGTCCAACAGTCATTGATTGTGTGTATTTATTTCTGAATTTTCAGTTCTGTTCAGTTCTCTATGTCTCTTATACCACTACCGGGCTGTTTTGATTCTTGTATGTTTGGAAGGTAGGAACTATGAGTCTTGCTACCTCGGTTTTCTTCAATATTGATATTGCTATTCAGGGTTCCTTGCCCTTCTGTATTTGAAGATTGACTTTTCTTCAATTTTGGTGGAAATTACAGTGGCTTTCTAGTTAGTTTTTTATATATGCCACTTTACTGTCCCTGCTCGAACTAAGGTCACCTTCACATCACCAAATCCAATAGACAATTTTCAACCCTGCTTCTTGCTTTGCTTTTCAGTAGCTCAGTACACTTGAATAGCTCTCTTGCAAACACTTTCTGTGTTTTTTCTCCTGTTCTGTTCTTCACTGGCTTTTCCTCTTCAGTCTTGTTTGCTGGGCCCTTTTCCTCTTCTAATGAAAATGCTCCAGTGCTTTTAGACTCAGGCCTCTTGGTGCTTCCAACTCTCAAACATACATGCCAACTCTGACTTAAAAACTGTAACTCCAACTTTCTATACCTTAATTATGTGTCGACTTGAACAGAAACTTAACATGTTTGTATTCCTCTCTGGAAATGTCACCATACTCACGCAGTTGTTTAGATCAAAAACTTTCAAATGAACTGCTTCTTCTCATATATCATATCCAACCTGTCACCAAATCCGAAAGCTTTATTCAAAGGACATGCTAATTCAAGCTTTATCTGTTATTGTTGCCGTTGTTTGGTGCCAGGGCGGGTACTGTCGCCTGACTCCAAGCTACCTTCTCTTACCTAGATGTCAAGAATCAGCCACATCTGCTCCTCTTCTTTCATTTTTTTGCCTTGCTAATGTTCCCTCCACAGAGCAGAGTGGTCATTTTTAAAGCACCAAACAGATTATATCTCCTCTTTGCTTAAAACGGTCCAGTGATTTTTTTCATCACACATAGAATAAAACCCAGAGTTCTTTGCATGGTCTACCAGACTTTACCTTAGCTAAACTTCTGACTTCATCTTTTATTACTTCCACATCGTCCCCACCTAGCGCTGCCATCGTATGCTCCACTGCATGCCAGTATGCCCGCCTGAGACCTTTGCAAGAGTTATTCCTTGTGCCTGTAATGCTTTCCTCCTAAACATTTGTTTGCCTTTCCCCTTTACTTTCTTAGTTCCTGACTATATTTTGTTGATATAGTCACCAATTATCCAATAAAATAGCAACCCTCATAACTAACATAGACTTGGTTTGCTGATTTTTCTTCGTAGTTCTCTTTACCACTTGACTGTGTGTGTGGAATGTATGTGTATATATGAGTTGTCTGTATTCCTTACTATAGTATAAGCTTCATGGAAGCAGAGACTTTGTTAGTTCACTCCAGAATTTACCTCACCTAGTAGAATATACCCAGTCTGATGTCCACACGTATCAGAAAGATAGAATACGCCACCTCCTTTGCTTCCTAAACATCACCTGATCTGATGCCTGGTATATTTAAACAACCAATAAATATTGTTGAATTCAGGTACTTCCTATGATAGCTCTCTGTTCTTATACCTCTGCTTTAAGTTGGTTCTGGTGTAAGTTGAAGACCTTATTATTTTAAAAAATACTTTATTGTGATTGCCTTTTATTATAAATATCTTCCTAGAGCCTATCTTTATTTGTCTTTGGGGGTTGGAAACATTGTGTATATATTTACAGATAACGATGACATCAGCAAATTGCAGCAACATTTGATGTGGTACATATTACTAATGATAAGATGCCCAGCTCCCCCAAATAATCATCCCCCTAACATCAGGTGGTTGTAAGTATAGTTTTTCATCATGCAAATTTGAGGATCAGTGAAAAACATACATTGTTACTAGGGTTGTAGTTCATACATGCATGTGTTTATTCCAAGTAAACATGTTTAAAACATGGCCCTATGATACGTGCATGGCAGGAGCAAGTGTTCTCAATAATATCCACGGCTTCATTTTGTTCTCATGTGTTCAAGGAAAAACGTTTCAGTCAAAAAAGCGGCACCCTGCCAGGCTAGCTAAATTCAAGACAGAGATTCAGCTCAAGTCACTGTGACTGATTTTGCAGATTCCAAAGGGATCATCTTGATAGATTTTCTTAAAGGACACAGGATGATCTCGGGAACTCATTGGGAAGAAATTTTAAGAAAATAATAAACTACTGTGTTAGTCCGGGTAGACTCAAGAGACACTTAATCCATGGACACTTAAATGTGTATAAGAGAGAATTTTATATACAGGGTAATTGTACATTAAGAAAGCATCCCAACCCAGTCCATGCCAAGCCCATAAGTCTTACATTAGCCCCTATGTCTGATACCAATCTATAAAGTCCTCTTCAGACTCTCAGTACACATGCAATGACACTGAATGCAGGAAGATCACAGGTCAGTGGTTAGAAAGTGTTTGGGTCCAGTGGCGTTATAAACATCTCAGCAGGTAGTCTCCACGTGGCTTCTCCGGCTTCAGAGGTCTGGTTGCATCAGGGTAGGTCCATGTGGCTTTTCAAGCTCAGGGCACTAGCATAGTTCCATGTGTCTTGTCAGCTGCAATGTCTCCCAGAGGAGCCAAGAGACAGATGTCTCCCATCTCCAAGGAGGAAAATACGGCAGTTCCCAGGATTCTCAGCAGAAGGCCAATCCCACACAGAGGTCTCACTGGCTATCTCTGGATAGCCACCTCTCTCCACCCTTAATCCTCAAATGACACCAGATTATGTAACTATCACACTACCACTCTCTTGGTGAGCAAAGGGTCAGGCAAGTTGTGAAAAGGAAGGTGTTTGGGTCATGAAAAGCCATCTGTTCACTCTCCCAGGATAGCAAGGAAACCTGATCCCATCCACCCTGTCTTTCCAGTCTTGCTCTGGCAGACCTCCCTCTGTTCCCCAAAGTCAGAGGTTCACGAGTAGCATGAGCATGCCCAAACTGTCATTTGACCGGGCAAAAAGAACACAGAAGTATATATATATATATATATATTTTTTTTTTTTGGCATCACTGCTCTCCGGCGGTGGGAGTAGGAGGCCCAGCCCCACTGCTGGAATTGAACCTCCGTCCCAGTGGGCCGCAGTCCCGTGCACAACCACTACGCTACCGGGGCTCAGCCCACAGAAATATTTTAAGAAAGTTTTGAGGGATTGAAAGATAGCCTTCAGAAGTGTGCATAGACCTTGCTGGAGGAAAATCCAGAGTAGTTTCACATTTTGATATTTTTAATAAAGATGTCTAGAACTTTGTAATAATACTTAACTTTTGCCTTCCTATGTTGCAAGTTTGGGACTAACCGTAATTAGCTAAACATTTTAAGTGGTTCAAACTTAGACGAGGCAGTTCTCAGGTTTTCCTTTACTTTTTTTCCCCCTTTATTTTTGATTTTTATCTACTCTTTTATAAGAAAAATTTTTTTCATATATTACTATAATGTTGCATTCTACACACATTTAAAATAAGCTTACAATGGAAACATTTCTTTTTTTTTAATGTTATATCGACCTGTGGTTGTACTTTTAAGAATTTTATGTTACATTTTTATTTAGAAGTGATAAAATGTAAAATATTGAAAATCATTCAATTTGCCAATATGCCATACTGGTTAGCTAAAATGAATTAAAGCACAATTGATACTGTAGTGCCTTTAATTGTTTTTTTTCTCTTTGACCTTTGATTTTAGTCAAGTAGATAATTATAAATTTAGTAAACATTCACTGGGAGTCAGTTTTGTTTTTTAAAATGATTTTATTGGGGGATCTGACAGATCTTATCACAATTCATCCATCCATTCATTGTATCAAGCACTTTTATACATATGTTGCCGTTATAATTTTCAAAATATACTTTTCTTTCAACTCAAGCCTGTGGTATCAACTTCTCATTTTTCTCCTCTCCCCTCCCTCCCTCCCTCCCCAAACTTCTTGATAAATTATAAATTATTATTTTCATATCTTATGTCGTCCACTATTTTCCCTTCACTCACTTTTCTGTTGTTTGTCCCTCTGGGGTGGGGGTGGGGTATTAGTAATGGGGTAAGTATTGGTTAGAATGGTGAAGCATCCCGGGACAGAAAATTAAGAGCAATGTGATTATGCAGCCGATTCTGGAATAATACTTGAGATCCCCAGGAAATTTCTTTCTCTTTTGACTTTTGTTTAGCAGCAAATATCTGGAGAAGATGAAGTGGAGTTTTCTGATAAAGATGAAGCTGATGTAGATGGAGACATTTCCAGTGATTGCCCTACCATTCGAGTTCCCCTGACATCTCTTAAGAGCCACCAAGGTGTGGTCATAGCAGCTGATTGGTTGGTTGGAGGGAAGCAGGCAGTGACAGCCTCCTGGGACAGGACAGCGAATCTCTATGACGTGGAGACATCTGAACTTGTTCATTCCCTGACTGGTACTTTAAACACTTACATTTTCTACTTGATTAATGTTGGTTTGTTAATACTACACATTTCTTATTGGCCAAAATGATTTCTATACCTCTGACTCTCCTGTTGTCATTTTCACATAATGGTTGATATCAAAATTTGCTTTTCTCTTCTAGGGGATTAACTTGTAGCATATAACATGTAGGTATTTAAAATATTCTTGCATTAACTTTCTATTACCTTAGAACAATTGCCATAAATTTAGTGATATGAAACAATACACACATTTTTTCACTATGTCCATGAGTTAGAAACCCCCGTCCAGCATTGCTGGTTTTCTGCTCAGGTATCTCACTAGGCTGAAATCCGTGTTGACCAGGCTTGTGAACTGTTGGTATAAATCAGTTCCTGTAAATGTATGATTGAGGTTCCTGCTTTCTTGCTATTGGTTGGTCAGGGACTTCTTTTTTGGGGGGAGGGGGGCATCACTGCCCTCTGGTGGGAGGCCCAGCCTTGCTCCTGGAGAGCTGCTGCTGCTGGGCTTGAACTGCCAAGCCAGTGGGCCACAGTCCCGCACTCAATCACTATGCTACCGGGGCTCAGCCCCTAGTCAGGGACTTCTTTTGGCATCTTAAGATTTCCTTCAGGATTCTCACATCATTCTCCGAAGCCTTTTCATGACACAATTGTTTGCTTTCTTCTAAACTGATAAGGGAGGGGCTCCTTTGTTTGACTTTTGGCAAGACCAGGTTCCTTTTAAGAGCTCAATCCTGGATAATCTTTCTTTTGATTAACTCAAAGTTAGCTGATTAATTAACCTTAGTTGCATTAGGGGAACAAGAGTGGCACAGTGATTATCCAGTGGGCTGCTAACCACAAGGTTTGCAGTTTGAAACTAGTCGCCACTCCTGGGGAGAAGCTGAGGCTTTGTCCTCTTATAAATACTTTGCCCCCAAACTACCCTCAAGGGCAGTTCTACCCTGACCGATGGGGTCCCGAGGAAGCAGACTTGCCCTGAGAGCAGGGAGGGGTCTTTTTCCTTTCTTTTTTTCTTGGGTTACATCAGAAAAGTTCCCTTGCCTTATCATGCCTCCTCATTTTGAGAGCCCTAGCTCAGTTTTGCAAAACCTACCCAAATTCAAGGGAAGGATAGTATTCAAGATGTGTATCCCAAAGTGGAATCTTCGGAGCCAAGTTAGAATTCCTCCTGCCATAGTTGTTCCAAATTTATCAGTAAATATATTTTCTCACAAAGGTGTAAGGATTACATTTTACTGGGAGCTCTATAGCATTTTATTATTAGAGGTTATTCTGGAAGTAAAGAGTGAAGTTGTTCATCTACTCAGATTGCTAAAGTGTTTTACCTATCTTTCTATTAGGAGTTGAAAATGGATTATACACAAGGGCTGAGTCTCGGTGGCATAGTAGTTGTGTGTGGGACTGTGGCCCACTGGTGGGAGGTTCAAATCCAGCAGCAAGACTGGACCTTCTACTCCCACCAAAAAGGCAGTGATGCCCAAAACACAAAAACAACCCAAAAAAGTGGATTATACACAAATGTACCTGTCCCTCTTCCACTGTAACTCCACACTCATTAAGTTCTTTCTTTAATGCCTTTCTTAAATTGAATTTTAGCTGGGGAGCCCATGAAAACGTACACGTATTGACTGCTGTTTTTAAAAACAGTTTCATTTCAGTTGTACATGTTTTAGCAGGTACATAATCCTGCAGTTTTGTTATTTGAACTATTCTTTTTTTAATGTGTAATTTTAGGACACGATCAAGAATTAACACATTGCTGTACACATCCCAACCAGCGCCTTGTGGTGACATCATCTCGAGACACAACGTTCCGCCTTTGGGATTTTAGGGATCCTTCAATCCATTCTGTGAATGTCTTCCAGGGCCACACAGAGTAAGTCACAGGTGTTTTAGATTTTTGTCATATCTACTTAGCTGCTATTAAAAACAAGTTTTGTGTTAGGACATTCATAGTCAATTTTTTTCTTCAATAATTTTATTGGGGGCTCTTACAGCTCTTATAACATTTCAATACATCATTTTTATCATTTCTAAATATCTTCTACTTGAGCCCTTGGTATAAACTCCTCTTTCCCCCGCCTCTTTTTTTTTTTTAAGTAAATCCTTTTATTGGGGTCACAGTCTATCTTAATCTGAACTTTCTGTATTAATTTTTAACTCCACTATCTTTCAAAATAATGCTATATCCCTAAGCATTTAGCTTGATTTTTTTGAAGATTTCAAAACATTGGAGAGATTAAGAGAAGACTGATTTTCTCTCAGAATATTGGTTGAGGGAATGGAATGGGGCAAGAGAGATTTAAAAGAAGAATCAAGAACTCTTCCAAGGCTTGTTGCATGAGTAACTAGAAGGATGATCGTGTTATTTATTGCGAGGGAAGAGGTCTGGGCTCTTTATTATTATTACCACTGCATTTGCAAATAATTTTATAGGAATGCTCTTAGTCTAATTGTGTTATTAACTGGCAGTGTATTGTGAGAGTAGATACACCCTAACAATTAAACCTTTGGAAGAAGGGACAAAGTGTTGCTGGTGTGCTTAGGGTCTCCTGTTAATAATAGTAATCTTATCTGTGCTTTGTAAATGAGGAAACTATGAGGCCCAAAGGATGGCAGAAGCTTGTGTAAGGTCATACATCTTAAAGTGGCCAAGGAGGTATTGCATCCCAGATGCTCCCAAGCCTTCATTTTAAGTTATAAGCTTATATAAAATTAGGAAAAAGGATGATAGTATGTATTTATTTTTCACCTACATTTATGCTTTTTGTTTCATCGTTTTTTTCTCTGTGTACACACACATATATAAAGTTAATACGAGGCTGAATCCTGGTGGCCTAGTGATTGTGTGCAGGACTGCGGCCCACAGGGTTGACGGTTCAAATCCAGCAGCAGCTCTCCAGGAGCAAGGCTGGGCTTCCTCTCCCACCAAGGCAGTGATGCCATAAAAAAAAAAAAAAAGTTGGGCTGAGCCCCGGTAGCGTAAGTGGTTGAGTGTGGAACTGCAGTCCGCGGGCTTGGCGGTTCAAATCCAGCAGCAGCTGGGTAGCGCCCACGACCACCAGAGGCAGTGATGCCCACAAAAACAAAACAAAACAAAAAAGTTAATACCTATCTTTTTTTTTTGTTTTTTGGTGAGCTTTTTAAAAGTAAGTCACAGATGTCAGGGACACTTTGCCTCTTAATACTTCAGCGTGCACTTTTAAAAAATATATTGTAGGCTGAGCCCTGGTTGCATAGTGGTTGTGCGCGGGACTGCGGCCCACTGGGATGGTGGTTCAATTCCATCTCCACAGGAGCAAAGGCTGGGCCTCCTACTCCCACCACCAGAGGGCAGTGATGCCCAAGGAAAACAAAACAAAAGAAAATTGTAAATAACATGAGTACTCTTATCCACTTTAAAAAAAAACTGATGAAAATTCTGTCATCTGACACTCAACCCAGATTCAAGTTTACCCATTTGTTTCCAAAATGTTTTACATTATCTGTGTGTGTGTATATATTTTTTAAATGTAATATTTAATCATTCATTACATTCATTACATTTAGCTATTTTTTCTTTAGCCCCCTTTAATCTATAATAGTGCTGTAATTCTTTTTGTTGTTTTTCACGATACTAATTTTTTTATGTGTGAAGAATTCAAACCAGCTTTCTTGTAGAATGTCCCACCTTGTGTATCTTTCTGTTTGTTTCTTAATAGATTCAGGAAAACATTTTTTGCCCAAGTACTTCATAACTGGAGTTGGATCCAGCATAGTGCATACCATGTCAGGCTGTCCCATTCTTGCTGATGCAAAGTGGGGTCACTTGGTTAAGGTCAAGTCAACCAGATCTCAGAGGGGAAGCGCTCTGTTCTATAGTTCGTGATTCTTTGATGTTGCACAGCATCCTATTACCTGACACGTTCAACATCACGGATGATCTTCCTGAATTGATTAGTATACCCCGTGAGGAAAAAGGGAGATTTTACTAATTCTAACATTTTGTGCATTTATTCGCAGTCAATTTTCAATTCTCTCTTTTGAGTATTATAGACGGATGGAGCTTTAAAAACTTGTATTCATCATTATATCCCTTTATTATCCTTGCTATTTTTGATGCCAGATTGCTGCAGATTTGATTTGAGTGCCTCTCAGGTCTTCTTGTGAACCTTCTGACTTGTGACCCCTTTAGTCTGTGATCACTTACTTGTCTACTGGTTTAGCAAGATGTCCTGGATTCACCTTGCACTTTCCCTACTCCTTCCTGCCTGCCTGGTAAAGGTGCCAACATTTCTTTCATGAAAGTGATTCTACTTCTGTGTACAGATCCAAGCAATATCTATCTATCTATCTATCTATCTATCTATCTATCTATCTATCTATCTATCTATCATTGATCTGTCTATATCTATCTATCATTTATTTATGTGTCTATATCTATCATCTATCTGTCTCTGAGAGACTTGGGAATTTGATTTAAGGAGGGAGTTTTGTGTGTAGCGAGCAGAGCAGCATACATTTCTGACGTGGTAAGGCCAAAATCTTTCTTTCAAAGACAGAGTTGGTCTCCTGAAGAAATGTACCCACGATAGATTTAGTGAGAATCTAGATTACCGCACTACCACTACTGTGCTTACATATATTTTCCTTGAAGGTGGTATGTTGTCTTAAATTTTTTGATCTCTCGGTCCTAATGTGCCTCGCAATGGCACAAAGTTAGGCTCAGTCATGTCTGCTAATAAATGCCCAAAGAAGGGGCACACCACTCTGCTGTCAGCGTCAACCTGAAGGCATTCAGCTCCAGTTCCATGGGTCAGTAAACCCAACGCCCTGAGTGAAGTGTCTTGAGATCTACTCCATAAGCCAGCCTCCTGCCCACAAGCTCTCAGCTTCACGTGCTCCGCGCATGTGTTGGCAAGTCCACCCCTGTGTTCCATGCTCTCGCTCCTGGTTCTGCTGCTGCTCCCGTGTGGTCGCAGTTGTCATCTGGATACAGGAGGTTCGCTGCACAGGCATCTCAGGTTCAGAGGACTGTTGTTCTCCTGGCTCTTGCTGGTAGCGAGATCCCACCTCCTCGGCGGGCTCAGACTGGCACTCTAGGGAAACCTGTTCACAATTAACGGTACTCACAGGCGGATCCTGTTAGTATCTTCCTCCACTTTTTAACCAGATCCATGCAAGTCATTTGGTGGGAGTTGGAGATTTTGGCTAGCAGAGCCACATTAAATAATTCACTGCCCCTGCAGATGGAATGGCATATATAGACAGAACATAAAAAACCTCTGGAGGACCAGTGAGGGTTTGGAAGAGCTGGCAAAACATTTTTATTTCTGGTTTATTGAGAAATGAACTGAGGCGGTGATTTGCTAAAGATTGTGTAGCACATAAATGGGGCTTGAATTTAAGGTGCGTTTCCAGAGTGTCTTACTAATTTGGAAGCTCTTAAAATCCAAACAGATTTGTTGTCATTGAATGGATTCCAATGCAAAGGGACCCCACAGGACAAGTAGAACTGCCTCATAGGACTTAAAAGACTATAAATCTCATGACAAAATAATTTAGGGGCTGAGCCCCGGTGGCGGAGTGGTTGTGCGCGGGACTGCGGCCCACTGGGACGGAGGTTCAATTCCAGCAGTGGGGCTGGCCCTCCTCCCACCACCGGAGAGCAGTGATGCCCCCCCCCCCAAAAAAAAATTTAGAAATTAATCAAGGTTTTGTGAGGGAGGGAGGGGAAAGTGAGCTGATATCAAGGGCTCAAGTAGAAAGAAAATGTTTTGAGAACACTGATGGCAACAAATGTACAAATGTGCCCAACACAATGGATCTTTATGGATTGTGATGAGTTGTACAAGCCCCCAATAAAGTGATTTCAAAGAGAAAAATAGGCTGTAAACCTTTACAGAGGCTGAGTGCAACATCTGCGAAGCTGCTGATAGGTTTCATCCACTGACCATTTTGTTAGTATCCAAGTGCTTTAAGCTCTCTCTGTACAACGAGGACTCTATTATCACTCCTAAGGCCTATAAATTCACTTTGTGGTATTACTTAAATAACTTTGGGTCACAATCTATTTTCCATTGCAGATTTTGATTGTCTGAAATATTTTTGTTTTTTTGAAAGAAGTGTCAAGAATATATTTGTCTACTTAAAGTTGATGGAAGTGAATGCTTTAGAGGTCAACTGTGTTTTAGCATTTATGTCTCCCTCTGATTGTGAACTCTAGGAAGTACTGGCATCATGTTTAAATTACCCATTCAATTTTTGCTCTGTTTCCACAGCTGGTAGATACATAAAATATTTGCTAATAATTTTTGGAGATATGTATATGTGAGGAATGTAATCTACTGGAGAGTTTTTATTTTTGAGGTGTACCTTAAAATATAAGAGTATGATTTTATAGCGCCCTCTAGTCAAGCAAGCTTTTTAAAAGAGTTTCATGCTTACATTCAGTGTAAGGACAAGTCATGTTTTGTTTTGTTTTGTTTTTTAAGATTAAAAAAAAGTACAAATATCAAGTATATCTTTCAGATTTACCCTTTTCTTAGTGATATAGCAAACTTTTGATATGTGACACCATCCCAAATCAACTTTCAGAGAAGCATCTTTGAACCTAACTTGCCTGCTGTCAGCGGGAGAGACATTTCTGCTGATCTCTGCTTTTCTAAACTGGTGAGGACTCCTTTGCAAGTGCTCTTGGTCCCTGGGTTAAGAGGGAGAGTGTTTCCTTCTGGGCCTCCCTCTCGATTAGCCTCAGGTGGTGCCTGTTTGGTAACTCCACTAACACGTGGAGTACTTTTTAATGACAGTTTAGGATTTTGTCAGCAGATGGAGCTGCAGCCTATTTTATTTAGTGCAAAATATTGTTCCTTGAGATTAGATCAACAGTAATATTCTTCAACCTGAGGAATCTTTTTAGTAAATGGCTTTTTTTTTTTTGCCTTTGGCATTGGTTTCATAAAGTCCATTTAACAAAAACTACAGGATTAATTACCTCCATATAAATACATATTTTCTCATATACTTTTGTTAAACCCAAATATGAGAGTGAGATCTCAGTTAACAGTAGAGGAATGGCTTGAGTCAGAAATACCTTTCAATTTAATAACTTGTCTACATGTTCTACATGCTTGAAAATAAATCCTAAACCATCCGCTAACTGCTTTTCCCTTTCAATCTGTGGTTCGGATGGACCATTTTCTATAAGGAGTTCCCAGATTAGCATTTAGTGGCTTTCCATGAACTTTGGTTCCATGTTCCAGTTTTGTTTGTTTTCACTTCCCCAACTTTTATTGCATTCATTACTGCATCAATATTTCCAGCTTCTAATGGAGTAGTGCTTACGCATTGGGATGCTAACCACCAGTGTGAGGAGAGAAAGACGAGGCGTTCTACTCCCGTGATCAGTTACAGCCTCGTCAACCCGGGGCTGTTCCGCTCTCCGAGTTGCTGTGAGTTGACTTGGTGGCCGTGAGTGTGATTGTAGGGGCGCAGGTGTCAGCACCGTGATAAATAAGGTGTAACATGGCATCTTAGGAATTCGTGTTTAAATGGTAATGTTTGTAAAATGACAGTGATGTCTCTGAAGGTGGACCAGAGACCTCTAAACCATGGATATAGGTTTGGGTCTTGGGCTCCTATTTCATTGTATCCCCAGTCTAAGAACGTTCAGTTCTTATGACCTGGGCCTGCTTGACACTTGACCTCAGGTGGAGAGATTGCTGAAGATACGGGTGCTGTAGCAAAGTATGGTGAAAAGACCGGATGGTGCCTGGCAAGTACAAAGAATAGCACCCGGGGTCTTTTATTTATTGATTTATTATTTTAATAAGTCTTTTATTGGGGGTTCTTACAGATTTTGTTTGTTTGTTTTTGTGGCATCACTGCCTCGGTGGGAGTAGGTTCTTACAGATTTTAATTTTTTTTAATTTTTAATTTTTATTTTTAGGCATCACTGCCCTCAGGTGGTGGGAGTAGGAGGCCCAGCCTTTGCTCCTGGGAGCCGGAATTGAACCTCCATCCCAGTGGGCCGCAGTCCCGCGCACAGCCACTACGCCACCGGGGCTCAGCCCGGTTCTTACAGATTTTATAACAGTCCATAACATCAGTTGTACCGAGCACATTTGTACCTTTGTAGCCATCATCATTTTTATAACATTTTCTTTGTACTTGAGCTCTTAATATCAGTTCTTCTTTTTTCCCTCCCTTCTCCACCCTAATGATCCCTTGATAAATTATAATTTCATAATTATAGATGATGAATTATTATCATTTTCTTATCTGAAACCCATCTGCTCTCTCTTGTCACCCACTTTTCTGTTGTTTGTGTGTCCCACCTCCCACCCCTTTTGGTCCATTTAAAAGTTGTATTAGTTTCTTACAAAGGTGAAGGGAAAATAGAGAGATTCAAGCCTCTGGTAAATTCTCTCTGAACATTAACCAAGGATATGAATAGCCTTGCTGCCAATGCATAGGGCAGTGGACAGTGGATTATGGCAGATGGAGTTGGGTTAAAATTTAACAAACACCTTATTACTTGCTCTCGTTTTTAATATTTTATACTGTTTTCACTTGAGACTTTTCTCTATTTTGTTATTGTTGTTAGAACCTTTTTGTTTCTTTGTTTTGTGCCTTTGTATGTTTTTCAGCTTATATGAAATTCAGAATGGGTGGACCTGCAGAGAGAGTAACTGGAGTCATGGTTTCTTGGGGCCTGGCAAAGGGAGGTGTGTGTGTGTGTGTGTGTGTGTGTGTGCGCGCGCGCGCGCGGTGGAATGGGGAGCCTCTAACGAAGTACAGGAAAAAAGTAAAGTTTTAATTATGGTAATGATTGAACAACTCTTCAAAATGTGATTAAGCTATTGAGTTGTTGGATATAGCTTATTAAAACTGTTTAAAAAAACCCAAAACAAGACCTTAATGTCTGTAGGCATTCAGTCCTGTTTTCCAATCTAGTAACTGTTGATTTCCCAGGGTAATTTTCTTTTTTTGGGGGGGGGGCATCACTGCCTCTGGTGGTCGTGGGTGCTACCCAGCGCTGCTCCTGAGAGCCACCGCTGGATTGGAACTGCCTGCACTCAACCACTTAGGCCACCAGGGCTCAGCTCCCATTATAATTTTCTAAAATCCCTTTTATCCTATTCTTTTCCTGAATATTAAAGAAAAATCACACATGTGCATCTTAAATTATTTTTTTTAAGTATAAAGAAACTTTTTATTGAAAGTCATTTTATTATAATTAAAAATCATTTTATTGGGGGTTTGTATAACTTTTATCACAATCCACACATCAGTTGAATGAGGCATGTTTGTACATATGTTGCCTTCATTCTTTTCTAGATATTTACTTTCTGTTGAGCACCCCCCCCCCCCACCCTCATAACCCCCTGATAGAGTGTATGTTGTTTTCATCTCTCACATTGACCGCTATCTTCCTTCCTCCAGGTTTTCTGTTGTTCTTCCCCCTGTAGAGGGGTTTATGTTTATGTGTCGATCCTCGAGATTAGTTTTCCACATCGTACATTCTTGCTACACTTAATAGTTGGTGTCACCCTGAAAAGATGCATGAAAAACTAAAAATAAAATCCCAACAAACAAAAAGTTGCATGTGAATAAGTTCTTAAACATATGTGACCACAATAATCCTTTCTCACAGGATTAATATTAACATCACATGGAACCTTTATCTTGGGACATTTTCTTTTTTGCGGGGGCATCACTGCCCTCTGGTGGTCGTGGAAGCTACCCAGTGCTTCTCCTGAGAGCCGCCACTGGATTTGAACCGCCAGGTCCGCTGGCCGCAGTCTCGCACTCAACTACTTATGCTACCGGGGCTCAGCCTGGGACATTTTCATTTATAGGAACACAGCATAAATTCTTTGGTAATAATGGATATTAGAAATTAACGTCTTCTATTAGTAACTAGCTATCCAGTTAATTTGAATTTTGTTATGTTGGATTACTTAAAGACAAAGCTTCTAGGGATTTAAGGATTATTAACCCAATTTTTAATCTATTTTCTCTAGGAAGTAGAGGAGAGTTTTTTTTACCCCCTTTTTCATTTCCTCTTACTATTATGATTCCACCATTACATAGCTGCTATGTATTTTTTTTATCAGTAGAGTTTGATGTTTAATGCTAAGGTATAAAGATAAAACCTATAATGGCTTCAAAATTTGTGCAGTTATGATGTTAGCTATATAGAGATGGAATTCATTGATTAGACTATGTTTAAGTCTCCTAATAATTTCAAAGGACAACTCCAGAAGACAAAGCCAAATATTGTGATGAAAATCAAAAGGGAAGAACACACTCAGCATATCTGAAATTGAAAGAACCCAAGGAAAAAGTCAAGCCTGGAGTTGCCATTTTGAACTGTTCCACAGGCAAAATTTTGAGTGATGCAGGAAGAATCATAAAAAGATGGACAGAATACATAGAATAGATTATTCAAAAAGAATAGTCGGCATGCCACCATTTCAGGAGGTACCAGATGATCAAGAACCAGTGGTACTGAAGGAAGGAGTTCAGACTTCTGAATGCAGGAGTTGATGGAATACCCCTTGAAATGTTTCAGGAAACTGAAGAAGCACAGAAGCACTCCCTTGGCTATGCCTGGAAATTTGGAAAACAATTACTTGGCCAATTACCTGCAAGAGAGCCATATTTGTGTTCATTCCAAAGAAAGGTTTCCCAACAGAAAAATGTTAAAACTATAGAATGGTATCACTGATACCACACACAAAATTTTACTGAAGGCCATCCAACGACAGTTGCAGCAGTGCATTGACAGGGAACTGCCAGAAGCTCAGGCTGGATTCAGAAGCGGATGTGGAGCAAGGGATATCATTGTTGATGTCAGATGGATCTCGGTTCCAAGTAGAGAACACCAGAAAGATGTTTACGTGTGTTTCAGTGACTGTGCAAAGGCATTTCTCTGTGTGGACCATAAGAAGCTGTGGATGACCTTGAGAAGAATGGGAATTCCACCGCACTTAAAATACCACAGTTTTAACTGGGCCATTTTGGGGGGGGGGGGGGGGGCATCACTGCCCTCTGGTGGGAGGGCAGCCTTGCTCAGCCTTGCTCCTGGAGAGCTGCTGCTGGATTTGAACCGCTAAGCCAGTGAGCCGCAGTCCCATACTCAACCGCTACGCCACCGGGGCTCAGCCCAACTGGGACATTTTTTTTTTAAGGACTTCTTTTATATACATTGAAGTCACTTGGTAAATATCAGCACGCCTGGTTCCAGCTTATATATTGGCATGTAGTGCGACCTAGGCAGCATTCCATTGGGAAATTGCCTGGATCAGCAGTAGTATTGGGTAGACTGAACTTGGCTAGGAAATCATTTTACTTCTGGTGTTCACTTTATAATCCTTGTCCATCAAGACAGGTATTCTGTCTCTTCGTGGGTGTTGAAGATTGCTCATAGATTACCCCTTGCCGTGTAAATTATTATTTAAACTACTATTGATCTGATTTCAATGGCCACTAAACTACTGTGCTCATGCACATAATGGCCTCTCAGTTTTGTACCACTTTTCCTGTATGTGTGTTTTTTTTCTTTTCAGCAGTATGGTTCTTTTATCTACTTTTTTAGTTAACGGAATTGAAAACAATTAATTTTCTTTTGAGAAGGATTATACGCTTGCTTTATTTTTAGCAAGGATCCGCAAACATTGAAGGCTGTCGTACAACCTGAGCAGGAAATCACCTCTTTTTACAAACTCAACATATTGCCCCACTTGATTTTTTTTCTCACCCTTTTAAATATGATACACAGACTCCTACAGAAATAGAATGGCGTCAGTAGTTGGCAGAAAATGCCATAGAAAAATCTAGTGATTGTATTGAGGTGTGCCATATAGAAGTTCTCCTTATTAATTAGTGATAGATCTTATCATGAAAATGACGAGAGACATTACTAAGTGCAACGTGTAGCTTAAGCTGCTAACACACACCTACGTACCATTTATATCTCAAACTGCTGAAATAGAAATACCACTTTAACAAATAGAAATTGATTTTCTATTTGAAAATGAGTCATTTAGGTGACTAATCCTACAACAAACTGATAGGTGAGTGATGGATTGGGAGCTAGAAGTCTGGACTCAGGGAGCCTTGGTGGCATAGTGGTTATGCATTGAACTGCTATCTGAAAGGTCAGCAGTTTGAAACCATCTTCTCTCCCATAGGAAAGAGGAGGCTTTTTATTCCTGGGAAAGAACCCACAGGGCCAATTCTATCCTGTGGTATAGGATCTCTTTTGGGTTTGAGTCGACTCGATGACAGTGAATTTTGCATTGATTCTAGAAAAAGTTCTCTCAGTGTCGGTGCTGGATTAGAAGATTGTGTCTCTTGTAGTCTCTATTTGAGAACTTCCTTTGTCCTGACTTCTGTTTTTTCCCATCTCTTGCTTGCTTGATTTGTTATTATATCTCAAAAGCAATTGATGTAAAATATCCTTTACTAATAGTATTTCTTTAATAGAACAAAGATGGGCTGAGCCCCAGTGGCGTAGTGGTTGTGCGTGGGACTATGGCCCACTGGGACGGAGGTTCACTTCCAGCAGTGGGGCTGGGCCTCCTACTTCCACCGCCGGAGAGCAGTGATGCCCCCCCCCCCAAAAAAAAAATAGAACAAAGACATCCTATTCTGAAATGGGTTTATAATCATAGGTATAGGGATTAGGGTTTATACTACACTTTAGAGGGCAACACAATTGAATCCATAGCATGTACTTATGTACAGTTGTTCGTTTTTGTAGATGAGGGCATTTTGAAAATATCATCACTCTTCAGTTAGGTCTGAAAGCTCTGTTGGCCCCTGTACAGTTACAGTTCATTGCTTTTCATCTCTCCTTAGTTCTAAAGTTTGTATATGCCATATTTTATTAAGTCAGTCCTGCTAACACAGTGTAAAGTTCATTCTAACTCAGTGGAAGAGCTTTCCGAAGTAACAGATTTAGCCACCTCTCCATTCTACCCTTTTTAAGGGGACCTTCCTCATTAAGAAGGGAAATGGCGAAGAAGGAAGTTCACTGATGTCCCTGGACATGACAGATTTGTTGCCAGCTATCAGATGCATGTCTTTTCATTGAGATGACCTCGATACAAATGTCAGGCCATTAAGACAGGCTGAAAAGTTTTCATGGTGAGACACTTAAATGCGTCTCTTGCAGACTTACTCAGGCAGCATAAGCTGTATCTGGATGTGTTGAGTCTTCATGTGTTGGCAGAAACCACTAAACGGGGCAACACTGCTGGATCAGCCAAGTGGGATAGGGAGGAACTGCCAGAACGGAGAGTTTATTTTGGGAGAAGATGTGGTGATAATGAAGTGTGCAGTTTGGTCCTGCACACACCAGTGCAAGCCTGACAGCCCCGCTCAGCCGAAGCCTCTCACTTGATCAACATCTGTGGTTGCTTCCCTCTCCCCCACCCCCTCAGTGACTGCTTGAATTCTTTGCATTTTGAACCGCAGGGTTCTGATGCCTAGTAATGGAGTAGAGTAACACTTCATTTAACTGGCATCTTTGGGGAGTGAGTTGTTCCACGTAAGTGGTTTTTCCAATAATCCCTCAAGAAATAAAACTTTTGCAAAAATATAATTTCAACTATTTTTGGCACAGCCATTTCTAAAAATGCAGAGGCAGTTTCTGCTGCCCCAACAAAGGACACTGGACCCCCCACCACCGTTTCTTGCTGTCTTCAGAGCATGACGGACATTCTGCTATGTGTATGATGTCATAGAGGGCGATATCAATGCTTTCACGAATCTTGTATGTATCGTGTTGTTTTCCCTTACTAAATAGCTCCAAAAGTATCCTGCACTGTGAGATTTGGATCTCTGTTCTTTATAGGGTTTTGTGGGGCTAGTCTGGTAGTCTGTGGCTTCATGCTGTTAGGTTTGTGGACATGGCTAGCAGTGTTTCTCGTTCAATCCCTGAATCATCATCTTATTTATTGTTTTTGTGTTTTAAAAAAATGTAATAAAAATTAATCTTAGATAATGCCCAAGGACCAGTCCTTATGAGTGCATGCACTGTAGGGAGTTTCTTCTATTTTCTAAGAGACCATGTTTTAAAATAAGTCAATAGCCTAACATCTGAAGCATATGGACAAAAGGGCCTGAATTCTAAGAAATGGGCTGTCTTCTTTAAGTAGCCTAACTCTATCAGAAGATAAGCCAGCACATGAAACACAGAAGGAAACCAGAGAAGGTATGAGTAAGTACTCTATCCGTCTAACGTGGCCACAGTTAGGCGTTTCTTCGATACTTGCCTGCCGTTTATGACAGCGGCCAGGATGAAACCCATTGGTATACTCATTAGAGATCCCGCTTAGTGAATAATTTGGGAGGGTACTCACCACACTTTCAGTGTGTTATTTACCTTATTTTTAGGCATTTCCAATTAGTAAATAGGAACAATTTAATAAAAATAGTTGGATTCAGTGAACAACAGAAAAGACATTCAAAACATCTAATCTGGGGGTCGGGGGGAGAAGGTATTATGTCACAGGTGGCAGAGAGATAGTGCTCCTTGAGTTTCCTGGAGCCTGTTCCTCAGTGTGATGCTTTTTCAAGTAACAAATTGTTGTGGGGAGTTCTTTCAGGCACCAAGCTTCCCCCTGGCAAGGGTCATGAGGAAATCTGGAAATGGGTAATAGTGATGATCGAACAAAATACTGTAACATCATCGAACTGTGCAGGTGAAGATTGTCGAATTGTCACATGTGTGAGGGGGTTTCAAAAGTTCTTGGACAAGTTCCATTAGATTAAGTACATTCTTTTCCTCATGAAACTTTTAAAGCTCCCTCACATCTATCACAATTCAAAACTTAGGGCACTTAAAAAAAAAAAAGGATATCCTTAAAAGGAAGCAGTTTTTAAGTGTACTGCATTTATTATATAACTTTAAATTTCTCAAATGAGAAAAAATATTTTTCAAAATTGTGAGTTGCAATTTAAAAAGATAACAGAGACAGTCCGCTTCTACCAGCACACGATGAGCCAGAGCCAGCAGGGTGGAAAGAGGGAAACCAAGACTGCTGTGTTCCAAAAGTTCAGGAAGGAAGTGAATGGAGGAGACGGATGGAAGTGACCCACTGTCACCGGAAGCTGTCAGGCCCAGTAATCGGCACACCAAGCAGTGACCATCAGCTACAGTGTCGCGGGCTTTGATGAGCAGGAGGCAAGCTTTTATGGTGGGAGCAATTCCTGGGTGAATTGGGTGGAAGCGAGGTAAAGGTGAGTATACCTAAATGGTTCAAGGAACTTTGTTTTTGAGCAGTCGTTCTCAACCTGTGGGTTGTGACCACGCTATAGGTCAAATAACATAATTTTATGGTTGGGGGCCACCATGACGTGAGGCCACAGCATTAGGAAGGTTGAGGACCGTAGGGGAAGGGAATGGTGGTATAAAAAGTGAGTGAGAGGGACACATTGGGACAGGGTACGATATGAAAAAGTAATAGCAATTTGTTAATTATTAAGGGTTCATGGGGGAGGAGAAGGAGGAAAGAAGGGAAATATGGGGAGCTGGTACTGGAGGCCTCAGTGGAGGGAGGATGTTTTGAGAGTGATGATGGCAACAAGTGTGCACATGTGGCAAGCATACAATTGATGTATGTACGGATCGTGATGGGAGTTGTATGAACCCCAATAAAATGATTTATAAAAAATAAAAAAGTGGGGGAGGGGAAGAAAGAGGAGCTTATACCAAGGGCTCAAGTAGAAAATATTTGGAAATGAATATGGCAGCATGTGTATAAATATGCTTGAAACAAATGATGTATTGATGTTATAAGAGCTGTAAGAGCCCCCAATAAAAATCATTGAAAAAAAAAGCTTATAAGGCCACATAAGTAATAAATGTTAAGGAAATGAAAAAAAAAAAAAGCCAAGTGAGCTTTTTGTTTTTAAGATGGAGGGGTAACAGCATGCTTATACTCTAATAGGATGACTGTGTGGTTTGCAAATTTGATGGTAGGGAAGAAGAGAGAGAAGTGCTGGACTCGCAGCCCTGGTGGCAGAGTTGGCTATCCAAGGTCAAAGTTGGAAATTACCAGCCACTTCTAGGGAGAAAAACAAGACTTTCTGCTCCTGTAAAGATGTACAGTCTCAGATACACCCAGGGGCAGGTCTACTCTGTCACATGGGGTCACAATGAGATGGGATTGACTTGCTGGTAGTACTTTTTTTTTTTTTTTAGCTTTTATCAGAGGGGCTACTGTTTCATGCAGAAGCAGACTATAGATACTGGTAACCTGAAAACCAAACCAGTTGCAATTGAGTGGATGTGACTCTTGATGTCTCTGTGTGTCACAGACTGTGTGCCATAGGATTTTCAGTGGTTGATGTTTTGAGGGGCGGGGGAAGTCGATCATGGGATCTTTTTTTCTGAGGTGCCTCTGGGTGGGCTTAGGCGTCCATCCATCCTTTCAGTTATCCAGCTGATGAGCATGTTAACCATTTACCCCTCTCAGGCACCTCTCTGACTTTAGGACCACAGACAGTTCATCTCATGTGTGGCACAGGAGGGCTTTATTTTTTTAAGGTGGTTGTGTGTGGAAGAGTCAAGTGTAAGAAGCTAGAAAAGAGGAGCAGAGAAAGGGGCAGTGACATAATGATGCAGGAGGATTGTGGGGTAGCATTAAGTGCCCACAAGAGGAACATGGTCACGATTTAAAACGGGACCATTCTGGTGAGCTGTGTCTTTTTCTCCAGGTCTGTTCAGCTGTCCAAGTGAGTGTAAGCATGGAGTAAGCGGAGAGTTGGATTTAATTAGTTTGTGGTTTTGCCAAGTGAATAAAAACAGAGCAAGAAAGGGACTGAGGGAATTGAGGATATGTGCAAGGGGTATAATTATAGTGATTGCCATGGAAGTTAAGCTGACTTTGGAATTTGAGTGTGGGCTAAACCGTGATCTTTTTTCTTTTTATGCTAAACAAGCAATGGTCCCATTACTCATTTCCTTTTTGATGAGTATTTATGGTCTCCGTGAGATCCTTGAGAAATGCAGAAAGGGGCCAGGACAACACAACTTGCAGAGTCTTTGAGGGTGTCTAGCTTTCTGTGAGTTGTGCATCGTATTATTGGAACCTTAACTTAGAGTGATTCCCTGGCTGCCATAAGTGAAATTATGCTGTAACTCATGGAAAAATTAACTTACTTTTTTTCCCAAGGAAGCCTTTAATTTTAAATATTGAAAAGGACTCACGTGAGATACAAATTTGTACATACTGTATTTTAAGGTTCACTTTAAGAAAGGCAAGAACATAGCGTCATTTCATTTAGGCTATTTGGCTAGTAAGGTCTTGTGTGATCTTTCAAAAGTTTAATTTTTGAAAAGATCTTGAAAAACGAGTTGAGTGAGATCTGGTCGTCTAATCACTTTGTATATAAGAAAGCAATGAAGACAAGTTTTAAATTGCATTGCATGATGTTATTAGATACACGGGCATTAGTAAATTCTGATTTGAATTCTAGGAATGTATTTTGATTACTAATGCCAAATAATAATAGTCTGTTTTTAATTTCCGGATCTGTTGGGCCACATAGACATCTTACTTGAAGTTTTATATTTATACTGTAACATAATCGAGTAGTTGACTCTCACCAGAGTAATAAAGCAACGGTGATTCTCTTTCTAAATAGGAGTTTGGTGTATCATTTGAAAAGACGCAGTGTGTGTTGTTAGGAAAGGGAGACTCCCTGCTCTCAGGTCATTTTCTACTTAGAGAGTGCTTGCTCTTCTGTGAACAAGCTGGTCTGTTCTTCAACTATAAAAAAATATTACTTTATCTTGTAGGAAGTTACACTTTAAAAAATAAGAAATGGAAACTCTCTAGTCAATTTTTGATGTGGTGCCAGGAAAGCACACTGCATCAGCATTTCATGGTCCAGCATTTTCCACATCATATATTTTTTGTCTTAGCCGTGAAATTTCAGCAGATTGTTATGCAAAACAGTTTTGTGTCTCTGTGTGACTGGGAAGACAGCTGTTGGTCCTAATGAGGAGTGCTAGCATTTCAGTATTTGCGTTGATTGAGACCCACGGAGGGAGCAGAATGTTCCAGATCAGGCAGTGGTGTGTGGTGAGAGGGTGCCATGCTGTCAGCTGGAAGTACATGCTCGGCTGCTCTCCAGGACAAGATAAATGAGTTTTGCTGTGGTTTGGCAGAGTCTGAAGCTTTTCCAATGAGCAGTAGTAGCACACCACATTCCCGATGGGACCTCCTGGTCTAAGGGTACCTTTAAAGCTACTGCCTCATTGCCAGTTTTTTTCCTTTTGATGTCCTACAATACCTGTCAAGATTGTGATTTATTAAAAACCTAATGTCTTTGAGCATTTCATTAACATGGGGTTAGACGATCCTTTGTTGACACTTTTCCCATTAATGTAGCAGAATGTTAACTGAAACTTAACCTGACGAGGCCTCCTGAAGGCTACTGTCCAAGGAGAAGTCAACAGGCAGTTAAGCCTTATGCTTTGCAAAGTCTCACTGATAGTTTCAGCTCTTTAAACCTTATAACTTCTGCATTTAAGGCACAGACTAAACTCATGGATCCTGCTCACAGTAAACCTGCAGTGTAAGGTCGACTTGCCCCTGTGGGTTTACTAGACTGTAACTCATCACGAAGTACAGACTGTCGTCTTCTCCCAGGGAGTGGATGGTGCATTTGAACTGCTGCCTTTGAGGCTGGCAGCTTACCATGCACCCACCGGGTCACACTGAAATTACAGCAACTGAAACTCATGCTCAGAAACACACTTGAAATTCCCTACTTCTGGTGTCCCATCATAGTTTTCCTTAGTAGCTCTGCTGGGCCTGGGTAGTATATTAAAAAAAAAACAACTTTGCATGAATCCAGTGGAGCCTGGTTTTAATTAGAACTTAATTCGATGTCCATTTGAATTAAGAGGACTTTTATAAATGGAGCTACGCACAGTGACTAGATAGTGCTAATCGTAATAAGTAGTTTGCATAGAACATGAAATAAAATTCTTACAGTACAGCTTAAGTGACAGGAACAACTGAAATTTTAAATTAGAATTACTATGTTCTAAGCAATTAATGTACATGACCCCAGTTAGAGTAGATACCAGTAAATTAAGTATGCAGAAACCAAGCTTTTGCCCATTTAAATTAATGATTTGTGACGATAAGAAAAGGATATAACTTTGCATTGATAGGTGGAAATTTACATGCTGGTAGTCTTGTAGGATTATTTAAATAGCTTAGATGAATATGGAGAAGAGTTTTCAGTCTCTCTATATAAAGTTAGTAACTGTAATTTTTTTGACCATGAGATACAATTATGGAAGTAAGGTAGCTAACATGTCTCTGAGAAATTACTAATTTCAGTAAATTTTAAATGCCAACTCGGGCTTAAAAATTATGTAATGTCTTTACAGATGAACCAGTTATGGCAAGACGTGTTATTAATTTTTGCTACAGAAATTAAGTCCTGCAAACGCTGTTGAATAAATAAGCAAAATGAGAATTCTTCTGCATCATTTAAAGCAATATTAATGCAATATTAAAATTAAGCCTAATTAAAAAATACATAGCTGAACCTTTACATACTTATTCATGACACTGTTGATCATATTTTAAAGGATATTTGGTAAAAAAAGATATTCTGATTCTCAATTCATTGAAAAATTAAGCTTATCACATTCTTTTTATTTATTTTATTTTATTTTTATACATTCTTTATATTAAACATTGCCAGTGCACACAATGGACTGAAACTCGCTGTCATGGTATTGACTCCAATCCACAGTAACCGGACAGGACAGAGTCAAACTCCCTACAGTGAAGAGGCTGTGAATCTTTACGGGGCTCATGTGGGAGCCACTAGCCTCTCTGTGCTTCACCCACCACACCACCATTGCTGGTGCGCCCCGGGGATTTGAATACAGCCTTTTCTGTGTCCTAGTGCCATTTCGTTATTGAAGCACTCAATTGCTTCTCCCATGTGATTTTTTTTCTTTTCTCACTACAATGGGTGGTGACTTCCCATTGAGAAGCTAATATGCTAATTAATTTTCATAACATAGCAGGTAGAACAGTGTTTTTCCTTTAAATGTTTTAATTAAGTCTCTTCATAGACAATCAGTGGACTCCCGGCATTTTCCCTTGCTGGTGTTTTAATCCAATGTCTCACCATTTAGTAGACTGTTTAATATATCCTCCCTCGGTGCCACACGCTCAGTGCATTTTCTAAATTTAAAGAGTAAAGTTTTTAAAGTGCCAATAAAAGAAGCTAACTGAAGCCTTTTATTTTTCCTTTTGCTCTTTTTGGTTTTTTGATACTTTTGATTTTTTTATCACAAGGTTCTTGAATCTCATCTGTTCTGTACCCTCTCCTGACAATCATTTAAAATTTTCACTGTATTTTATTAAAAGACAATTTATTTTGGGAAATTATATTATAAGAATGACTGGGATTGTTTTTCTTACTGTTCTTAGTAAAAGAGTAGAAGGTTGCGTTTGGGATATATTAAAAAAAAATTCTGCTGTCAGACACAAAAATTGGCAATCGATCTAATCATTCTATTTTCCTGGTAAATTCTCTTTGCTCATTGCTTAGAGGTTGAATAGAACAGAGTGTATTATTTCCATTGTGAGAGCAGGGTTTCCCCAAGCAGGTATTCCCCAAACCCAAACCTCGCTGCCATCAAGTTGATTGTGCCTCATGCCAAGCCCATGGTGAGCGGCTCCCCATGGTTTCTCGGGCGGCTTCTCTTTAAGGGGGCAGGCAGCCCCTCCTCCCTCACGGGGGCTGGTGGATTCAGACCCTGACCTTGCGTCAGCAGCTTAACCCACCACCCTACCTCTGCTTAAGTGGAAAGATTTATTCCGCAAGCATATGGAGACCTTGTAAGTGACTAAGAATCGTTTGCAACCACCTTGCCAGAATCCCCGAAAACATCATGGAGTTTATTATGACCGTCGAGAGTATGCACTGTTACCCCACTGGGATGTTACTTTGCGGGGTTCTGACTCCTGTTATCTCTTATTTCCAGCACTGTGACCTCTGCTGTGTTTACTGTAGGAGACAATGTTGTCTCCGGCAGTGATGACCGCACTGTGAAAGTTTGGGATTTAAAAAACATGAGATCCCCAATTGCAACTATTCGCACAGACTCTGCCATTAACAGGTAAAACGAGGCTAATTATTACACACAAAGTATTTGACTTGCTCAACAGACCTGAAGTGACTCAATTTTTCCTTATGTAAATCGAGTGCTTAATTGATTCAGTCTTGGGAAAAGTGGCTTAAGTCCTGAGAAAATATGTTTTATTGATCTTCTAATGCAAACTCAGTGATTAAGTGTAAAACCGGGCAGGTGTGGGAAGCTGTTCTAAGAATCAGCCATGTTGGCCACGTTCTGTAGGGTTTTTGTTTTACTTTGTGGGTATTGATGCCATGTATCTGTGATTACCTTTGAGTAAAACATGTATGCCTATAATGTGATTGTGTGTATCTTGCAGTTACATAAAAGCATTCTTTTATTTGATTTCTTTACTTTCATACCAATGTCAGATGGTAATTTGATGAGGTATTTTGCCTTGAAATATGAATAATTTTAAATAACCAATTGAATCATTAGCTGTAATTTCAAAAGCATGCGCTGCTCCTATTTTAAGGATAACCCACTCGTGTCTGTTTTTTTTTTTTTTTTTTTTCAGGATTAATGTATGTGTTGGTCAAAAGATCATCGCCCTTCCACATGACAACCGGCAAGTGAGATTATTTGATATGTCAGGAGTGCGATTAGCGAGGCTTCCTCGAAGCAACAGACAGGTAACCGAGTTATTTTTGTCTATAAGCCTTAGAAAAGTACTGTCTTTCCATACCTACAATTGAAAGTGTGTATATGAAATGTTTAATCCAATAAAGTAGGACCAATGTTATGCTAAGGTGGGTGTTAGCTCAAGTAACTCATTAAGAAGGATCCCTGCCTCTACCCCCATCAAACAATTTTCTTTCAGGATGTCACTGCCTGAAAGGAATTCCATTTAAAAGCTGCTTTCATAGGAGTTAGGGATTGCTCCTCATTAAAATATGTAGTCTTTAGAACAGCAGTTCTCAACCTGTAGGTCCGGCCCCTTTGGGGTTCGAAGGGCCCAATTACATCCTGCATATTAGATATTTGCACTAAATTCATACCAGTAGCAAAATGACAGTGATGAAGCAGCAACGAAATAATTATAGCACGGGGGACTGTATTAAGGGGTCGTGGCATGAGGGAGGTTGAGAACCCCTGCTCTAGAAGATGTCATGTGGGTAAGCTAGCCTTATTATAAATCAGATCAGTGTTCCTCATAAAGGGATTTTTAGACCATCCTCATCAGAGTGACCCAGACTGCTTGATATGAATTCTGATTTCTTGGACTTAACCCGGACCTACTGAATCAGGGTCTCTGAAGACATGCCCTGGGATCCTGCATTTCCCACAGATCCTGGCTGATGCTGCTGGACTTGGTAGTCTGAGAGCCCAAATCCTAGAGTACATGAATTGATTGGCTTTTTTCCATTGACAATTAGTGTAAATTTATTAAAAAGCACCAGCTTTTGTCAAGGCAAGCGAGTCTCCATATTTTTGTATATAATTGACGCTCACAACATGCTTACTCTTCTTTGTTTCCTTCAATCTTTTCTTAATGTCTTAAGAGCTTTGTGATGACAAACCCATAATTTCTTTTCTTTTTAAATGAATGCACCCCTGATCTCACCAGTATGTGTGTGTGTGTGTTGTTGTTGTTGTAATATATAACTGACCAATAGTCATTGTTCATTTTCTGCGTTCTTTTTAATATGTCATTCTCACCAGTGCCAGGACCCCTGGTGACTAGTGATATATGTTAGGCTGCTATCCTTATGGTCAGCAGTTCAAAAACTCCAGGCACTCCTCAGGAAAAAAAAGAGACTTTCTACTCCCCTAAAGGATTTGTCTTAGAAACCCACAGGGGCTGTTCTTCCCTGCCCTGTAGGGTCACTGAAGGCAGTGAATTTTCTCCACCAGCACCAGGTTCTTAAACCTTTGGCCCCATTGGTTGTATTTTACTGCATAAGATTTCAAAATGCATTTCCTAGTTCTGCAATATATTTGTACTTCAAAAACTATAGGCCACAGACAGTTAAGTACATCAATTTGACACCGACATAGATAGGAACATCTTTTAAGAGACATCAGCTTTCAGAAAACTCACCATTCTAAGATGAAAGGCTACTGCAGCCACTCCTCTCGTAAGACAACTAGTTCATAAGTGTCCTGCTAAAACTTAATAACATTTTTATTCAAGTTTACATCAGAGAAAACATGCTTGTGAAATTACTTTAAGAGACTGAAAACCTTTACGCAAACAAATGTTCACCTAGCCATATGTTGACTTGTCCAGGGGAACATGTTTTTATATTTTGCTAACTGCCAGCTATCCTTGATGTATTTATTATCTAAGCTGCATCGTGAATGCAATAAACTTGTCCCACTTAAGTGTCCCTTTGTGTGTAAATTGCTATGCAACATTGAATATCTTCATTTGGGATGAAAATTTACATGAATTTGTGTGACATGATTACATAGAGAATTATTTGTCTACAAAAACATAGCTATTATTTGTAGTTCTAATTCCACATAAGCTGTTTCTTATTCAACCTTGTGGAGTTCTGTTGTAGTACACAAAATATATTTCTTTTAAAGATTAATGCATGGCAGTTAATGCCATTGAGAACTCGTAGCACTTTTTTTCAGAGATATTTTTCAGCGTCACTGGCAATATGTCTTATGTCATTGTAACTTCTTTCAAAAGAAATACTTTAAAAGAGGCAACAAGCCAAGACAAAACAACAAAACCTCACTTATTAGAAGTTTTGGTAGCTAGAGTGAATAGGACTAACAGAATACTTTGTGTGTTAGTCTGGGTAGACTAGAGAAACAAATTCATCAACACGCATATGTATATAAGGGAGAGGTTCATATACAAGAGGAATGGAAGACTGAGAAAGCATCCCAACCCAGTCCGGTCCAAGTCTGATATTAGCCCATATGTTCTATACCAGTCCATAGACTTCATTTCATGAGGTCTTCATTTTCATGAGGCACATGCAGTGACGCCAGGACAGTCACTGGCTAGGGGTGCAGAGTCTTGTGTATCCAGTGGTGGTTGAAGCATCTCAGCACTGTCAGAGGCAGCTCTGTGGCTTCTCAAGCCTCTCAGCATTAGCAGGGGTCTTTGTGTGGCTTTTCTGGCTCCCATCAGGGTAAGTCCATGTGGCTTCTCCGGCATGTCTCACAGGGAGCCTGCTTTGTATCTTATCAGTAGAGCAGCTCCAAGGGGCTGAGCCATAAATCTTTCACCTCCAAGGGGGAAATAAATCCAGATTTCCCAGAATTCTCAGGAGAAAGCCATGCCCACACCGAGGTCTCATTGGCTATCTCCAGATTGACAGGCTAGACTCCACCTCTACACTCCCAATCCTGAAATTGACACCAGTCGTGTACATAAGTGCCACAATTTGAAATGATATATTCTGAGGAAAGTATCAGTGACATTTTTTTAAAAAATGTGTTTCAAGGCTGCCCAAAATCTCTCTTAGGAGAGAAAAAAAATAAAAAAGCTTTATGATTCAGTGAATTTGTGAAATGTAGGTTTAAACAAACTTAACGGGATTTGTTTTTGCCAGCTTGTCAGATGTAATGTACATAGTGCCTCTCTTAGGAGGGTATGGAGCCTTTTCAAAATCTGTTTGCTGGTGGTGACCTGGGGCAGATGGTCCGTGAGCACACTCTGACGCTAGATGAGAGGGGGAATGACAAAGCTAAGAGAGTAACTTCTTTCCAATGCTTCCATGTTTACCACTGGTTAGCATTGTTTGCCTCTTTTCTTTTCCATTGAGAAACAAACAAAAAAAGCTAGTTTTCTATAGGCTCACTATGATCCTACCCCATTTTTAAATAGCTGGTTTCAGTATTTCTACACTGAATACCTTGGGTTTCTAATTTTCAAAGAGTTCTTGTACAAAAACCTGGCTTACTGCCTGGCTTAACTATGGAAAGCATAACTTGCTACTTTTCTACTTAGGTTACTAATAAAGTGATAAACCGTTGATCACCCTTTGCTATGTAGCTTTTCTCACAATAACTTTATTGTTGGGGCCTATCATAATTCTCTCTTTCAATGTATAAAAACCTCCACTTACACAAGGGAGTTCCAAACCGTAAATGGGAAATTGCCATTATGTTTTTATTCAATTTTTCCATCAACTTTTTGAAACCACTTTTATTCAGATGGTTTCCTAGGGAAATTTTTTGTATCATTCTTTGAAGTGTTTCTTTTACTTATTAAGTTTCTTAAACTTTTTCTCAATTTTTAATCTTGTACTCTATTTAATGATGTAATCGTGATCTCATATTACAGTCATGTATTTTAAGGAAATACGATTAAATCTTACAGCATTGTGCACAGACACATATCTCTTTTTGTTTTGTTTGTTTTGGGCATGGCACACATGTCTTATATTAAATGTTTGCTTGCATGTTCACATACTAAATAACTATAAAGTGCATCAAATATTTTATGATGTCTTTGAACATTCTAATATTTACAGAGACTCCTAACGTAGGCAGGAATCTATAAGTCATTTATCTTGACTTAGAAAAGCACCTAGTCTATTTTTCTAACCCCTTTATTACTTGTTAATATGATATCTGATATCCTTGAGTGGATTTTATTTAACTTACCCCTTAAGTGTCATTTAGCCTTATTCCGAATGTTTTTTTCCACTATATGCCTATAATCTTACTTTCTTAAATCATTTAAACATTTTTGAGTCTTATTAAACTTACCATGTGTTTTAGTCCCACTTTGTTTAAGTTTTCTTACCAATACATTGCTTAAAACCCCAATAGCCATTCTTATTTGAGGTTCACTTGCGCTAATCTTTGTTATTTTTTTTTCTTATGCTTTGAGCTGTGTAGTTGTTGTTTTGGTTGATGTTTTATAAATGTTATAGAGAAATGTGTTTTCAGAATCATACAGTGATTTTTGTTTGTCTGACTGTTAACAGGGCCATAGAAGGATGGTGTGCTGCTCGGCGTGGAGCGAAGACCACCCGACATGTAATCTGTTTACTTGTGGATTCGATAGGCAAGCCATTGGCTGGAACATAAACATCCCTGCCTTGCTACAAGAAAAATAAGAGAGCCAGTGTTCCCTTGTGTCATTATTTGCCATGGACCTGTAACTGCTGCAGACTTTTCTGCATATTCGTCTGCCCTTGTTTGTGAGAGTTTGACCCTGAAAAGTGTGCTTTATATATTCTGTTCACATTGTACCTGGTTTGCATGATACGTACAGAAAAAAATGTGTGGTCATATTTTTTTCCCTTATTTTTGTCTTGTGTATGACTTTTTGTATATTGACTGCCTCTGGTCGGTAGAAATGAAGTTCATGTCCCATGTAGCATTTCAAATGCTCGTGAGTTCTACAGTGTTCGAAAGATGGACAGAAGGGCATTACATTTGTGTGAATCAAATGTGAAACCCGTGTACTTATTTTGAGGCATTTAGTAGTCTGTTGTATTTTCTGGAATAATTATACATAATCTACCTTGCATTGAAAAGATTGTAGAGTTACATTTGAGTTGGATAATGAATGACAGTTACGATCAAAGCTTTCATGTTTACCTTCTGTTTGAAGTTTTAGCATGTGCTGTTATGTAATTCAACTTCAACTCGAATTTCTATTACAATTCTGTAAAAATACTGTGGATTTTAGAAGTTTAAAAAAAGTATACAACTGTTGAGCTTGCAACATTTGGAGAGTTGCTTTTGAATAGAAAAAGTTTTCGCTTTTTATAAAAAAATCATTTCAATCTCCTGCGGTCTCATATTAGCAAATTCTCAAATACAATGATTCTGATCACTGAAATATATTGAAGCAAAATTTAAAGCACTTTAGTTTATAGCTATGGTTATAAACAGTCTGTCGAGTTTCAAATGACTTATCCATTGAATGTGACTTGACCTTTGAAAGAAGGACCTGCTACCTGAAAACAAAATCTTATTTATTTTCTACACCTTTGGTTTGCATATTTCTAAATGGGTTCACTTCCTTGGTGGTATTTGAGAGCCAACAATGCAAATAAATGAGTACTACCTCAAAAATAAATGTATTTCAAAAACTTTGGAGATGTATTGTTGCCTAGTTAAAGCACTTTTTGATTTATAGCTGGAATAATGGATTCAATTTAGAAGGCAAGAAAGACAATCATACCAAATGAATTCTGAAGGTAAAAGATTCATTCATTAGGCTAATTGGGTCTTAAGAAATGCATAGGTCACAAGACTCTCATGTCTTTAGTAGCTGGGACACCTATCTGTGCCAACCCTACTACCATGTGAGTGAGCCTGTTAATCTTCTTAGAAATCACTGTTTTTCTGATGTTTGTCAGTTAATGTTTCTTGCAGATTTTTAGTTCCTTTAAAGAGACATCTCATCTTCCTGCCCCCTTTAACTGTTTAGATATGTTCCTTTGGAGACTAATTGCTGGGATATGCACAAGAAGGTAATATTTAAACTGTGATGGGTGCCGTGTCCCTCACGTTCCTGTGTTTCTTCGTGTCTCGTGTTTATACACAGGGATACACAGGAACTAGCTGGGCAGTAGGAGGAGCCAATTGGTAAGGTATAGTATTAAGTAGAACTTCCAGGTTGCCCGTCCATGGAGCTTATCAAGAGTGCACGCCTTGGTTTCTCGCATATTTTGCTTAAATCATGTAGTAGCTAATCTTAAGCATGTAAGGAGCTAAAGCGTTCAAATAATCCCGAACCACTTTACTCAGGCTGGAAGGGAGGAGGGGCCCCAAAGAGAACCAAGAGAAAGCAAAGGTGTTCACAAAGGGGCAAGCAACAAATACTTGGGAGCAATTGTATTTTTAAAGCTCCAAGCTGTGTTGTGTGTCAGAAGTCTGGCATTTTATGGTCACCCAACTGTGTTTTAAAGAATTGAAGTCAAGCTTGCTACTAAGATGGATTTGGATTTCTGTCAGCCACCGCTATCCTGGGTGTATTTTGCTTGATGGAGCACTGTACCATTAGCAGGGTGTTTGCTGTGGCTTGCTGGTATCTTTGAATGAAATATCTTTTTGTCATATCTCCCTTCAGTCCACTGTATACCCAAAGAATGAGCAAGCCTCGAGATGACTTCTAAATGACCAACTGCAAAAACCACAGCCTTTAGTTCACTTTTGTATGTTAATGGGAAAACATGGATATTAGAATCATCGTTAGGAACATTTTTTTTTAGAAAAAGTATACAAATGATGAAATCAAACTTAAAAATCAAATCTCAGATTAACACACATTTGAAGCTTTAAAAAAATACCTATATTTACGATGGCCATTTAGTTCTATGCAGACTACCCCTCACTGCCAATAAACAGCTCCTCCCCTTCCTGCCACCGACTAGAGGGACCAACCTCTGACACCAGGAATGAGTCTCCCCGCCCATTCTCACTGGGGCAGACAGACCCTAATGGTGCTAGGGCAGAGTTCTCAGGAGCAGGATGCTAGTTACTCTGTTAATTACTGTCTCAGCCTTACCTTGGTTTTATTTAATTGTGGCCACAGATGTTATTTCCAGCAAGTTATAAGGGAGACTGGAGATCGTGGTTTTCTGTGTGTGTGCTTCTGTGTGGCTAAAACGACATCATGACATCATGCTGTCTGTCCCGTGTGACACCATTTGAAATAGTGTTTTGAAATGGGGACGTTTTTGTCCTATGTGCTGGCATGTCCAGAATCTCATTTAATAATGGAAGGAGCATATGTGGTAATTGAAAGATGTATTTGAATAGAGAATTTCATCTGGGATATGTTGTTTCAGACGAAGCAGCATTCATTTTCTCAACCACTCCACCAGTTTTTGTAGTCTAAATTCTGTACATATTTGTACTATCTGAAGTCTTTGTAAATCATTTGTTGCTTAAGTCTGTGAAAAATGTTTCTTAGGAAGAAAAAGCGTGCATTTATAAGTCTTATGTGAAATTAGTTTTTACTGTATTGATGTAATGATTTTTAAATGTTCAGTGTCTTCATTGCAATATGAAATTCATTAAAATCCATGTTCCATAACTATTCTTATGAAAGTTTTATGTTACAGAAAAACTCTTACTTTTGTTTTTCCTTATTTTTCATGCTTTACTTTGGGTGAGACATTATTAATGAGCACATAAACATCAAAATGGCATGTAGATTGGCTAAATCAATTATAATGTCCATTTGAGGACTTTTAAATGTGGAGTAAAATCTATTATTTCCCACCCAGCTGTTCACCACAAAAAGATGTTATATAATTGTGCCAATTCATTTCCTACCACCTTAAATTTTTTTTTCTGAGAAGATTGACAATTAAGCCTAATAGAGGCTTTTGATAAAATGCTTTTGTATATTAAAAAACACCTGTACTGTTTTCATTAAAGTTAAGCCTGTTTGGAAGTATACATACACACATACACACATTTAAAAAATCAGACATTTTTTTTCAGGGGATAATACAAATCAAGATTGATAGTGATTATTGAATATCATTATACTGTTAGCCAACTGACACCTTATGGTTAAAGGTACCTCAGGAGGTTATTGAAATCCTACTGGGTTTTCTTTCTTGTCAAGGGCTCCTTCAGACGAGTAAAGATTCCTAAATAGACAGAGTACATTCAGTTTCCAAAGAGTAGACGTTTCTCCACTGATTGTTTAGCTTTTTCACCTACCTCTTCAAGTAAAATCCCCTGTCACTGAGTGCATGCTGACTCGGTGACCCTGGTGACATAGTGCAGAATTGCCCTTGAAGGGTTCCAAGACTATAAATCTCTATGGGAGCAGAAGGCCTCGTCTCTCTCTCTCGCTGTTGGTGGGGTCATGCAGCTGGCCTTCCCCTTAGCAGCCCAACGAATAATCCTCTATGCCTCCAGATCTCTAAGATAGTGTGTGATCATTGCTTAAATCACATTCAATTACATTGTAAACGTCCCGTGGTACTAGTATGACGAACCCAGGCTTGCATCCTCCAGAATGCCCCCGACAATGTCCATCCCACTATCCATGGATTGTTTCATCCCCCTAATACTTTAGAAAGTAAACTTGTAGCACCCCAACTGTTGGGTGCAATAATATGGGCCATATTAGCGTGGAGTGTGGAAAGACGCTTCAACTGGCAGATAAAAGTATCATAATTAAAATTTTTTTTAAAGCTTTCATGGAAGCCTGTTTAATTTCAAATGGACTAAAGAGATCTTTGGAGTTATAAAAGCTGTTTGAGATAGAAAAATCATACACTTTCTTAAGGTCCTGTGTATGGCTTTGTGAGCTGAGGCAGAAATGAGTAGGGACTTTAGTCAAGGATGCTTTTCTAAGCAGGTGACATTTAAGTTGACATCTGAAGCTTGAGAAAGGTGTCCTGGACAGGAGAGGGAAACTAGGGCCGGGAGACCTACCACCCCTTGCACAAGCACCTTGGGGCTGGAAGAAGCTTAGCACGTTCCAGTACTGAGATAACAATGGGACCAGAATGTAGGGCACAGGGTGAGTGGCCCAAGATGAGGTTAGGGAAATAGCCTGGCACCTGTGAGAGAGATAGGGTCTTTGCACTGAAGAGCCATCCGAGGGATTGCAGCATTTAAATAACTTCAAGGCCCCTCTGACCATCTTGTGGGCTGGGGCTGAAGTGAGTCAGGGTTAGCAAGCAGGGTTAGAAGTGTCAAGGATGGATTTGAGGTATAACAGCGAGTCCTTGCTGGAAACACAAGACTCTATCCTATAATTCACAATGCATTTATGAAAAATATTACCACCTAGCTTTTGCCATATACGCATTCTTTAGTATACCCAAAGGATGTTTCAAGCTCCAGACAACTGCCCCCCCCCCAAAAAAAAACCCCAAAAAACCAAGCCCAAACTCTCAATGCCTTCAAGTCATTTTTGACTCTCAGTGACCAATAGGATAGGGTAGAACTAACTGCCTCTGTAGGTTTCCGAGACAGGGTAGAAAGCTGCTGCTGTTTCTAGCACAGACCACCTAAGACGTATATACCTTTCCCCCTACCCCCCTTAAGAAATCAGTAAAGGAATATGGTAGCACCTTTAAGTCACAACCTAGAGACATAACTTAAGAAGAGAAAATGATTGCCTTGAAGCTGATCCTAAAGCAGGGCAAGTACACGTGTGTCAGATCTACGCCATGTGGTTTTCATGGGCTGAGTTTTCAGAAGGAGATCGCCAGACCTTTATTGTGAGGCGCCTCTGGGTAGCTTCCAACCTCCAGCCAAACATCCAGCACATCAATTGCTTGCTCTCTCCAGAGACTTCAAATTTAGGTGATCTTATTTCAATTCTCGCCTTCTATATTGGTAAAGTATTTTGTTGCCTCCCTGCACCAACACAATCGCTCTCATGCCCTGCTTTGGGGGACTGTGTCTAGGAATGCCTCTAGTATTGCACTACCATGGACCAGATTCCAATTCATAGGGACCCTACAGGACAGAGAACTGTTGTCCTATAACCTTTACAAGATGTAATCTTTCTAGTAGTGGGTCGCCACAACTGTCTCTCATTAAGTGCCTGGTAGGTTTGAACTGCCGACTATTTGGCTATCAGTTTAACAACTGTTCAACCAGGGCCTTTCATCTGCTTCTAGCTAATTGGTGGTGGATGGCGCATCCAACCCAAGCTGGGCCACTTAGGATTCCCCCTTGGAAATTTCAGAACCGGAACTAAGAAAGTCAGTGTCTCCTCAACAACTGTAGGCCCAGCAGTTGTCAGTGGCCACACTTCTCAGAGAGAAAATGGGCTTCAAACTGCTAAGAGAAAATAACTGGACTCATAGTCTCAGCAAAGCTATCTCTCAAGAACAAATAGGAAATTTATGATACTTCAAGGAGAAATAAAATCAATTTTTTTCTACGAAACCTTCCCTTCTGAAACTTCTTAAGGAAGTACTGTGAAAAGAAGAAAATACCGACGGAAAGGTGGCAGCAATGCCAACATCGTATTTGTTTACAGAAATGTCTGATCGCCATTAGTGTCTTAAAACTGTTTGGTTTTGTGGTTTATTAGGGAAGCTAACAGGTGACAAATTGGCATCAGAAATGTTTCCTTCGAAGGGGGAGGAGGGGATTAAAAAAAAAAATGTTTCCTTCATAGCATCTCCCAACAGCTTTGTCTGCAGGCACATCTCCCGCTTGTCCTTGGCCTCAGTCAAGGTCCCTTGACCTCTGCCCTAGTGTTTCCAAAGCTTGTTGAGAGCTGATAAATGACCAAAGGGGTGGATACTCTGCAATTGAGCCTCCTGCCCAAAGCCGTTCAGCTTTACTTAGTGGTTCTGGGCTGGGTGCTGCAGTCTGTTATGCCACCCTGCACCTGCCTCCTCTCCCCCCTGCACCCTCAGGACCAGAAGACATGCTTCACTCATGGCCATTATTATTTTTAAAAATATTTTAATTGGCATATACCTCACACAATACAATCTAATCATTCATTCATTCATCATAAGAGAATTTATGCAACCTTCACCACGACCAAATTCAACATGTTTTCTCCTATTTGTGGTTAGCTCCCCATGACCTCCTAGCCTTCTCTACCATGCCATTGTCCAGTGACTTGCTCTGTAGATCTATCTATTCTGGATTTTATATTCAGAAAACCATACAAAAAATAAGACGCAAATAAACAAAAAGAAACCCAACAGCATTGACTAGCTCCAGTATAGACAAACCTCAAAGAGAACAGAAATTACTAAAAACAATTTTAAAATGCATCAAAAGGGAGATCAAATCGACTTTACAATGATCTCTGTCTAATACAGTGGTTCTCAACCTTCCTAATGCTGCAACCCTTCAATATAGTCCATCATATTGTGGTGACCCCAAACCATGAAATTATTTTTATTGCTACTTCATAACTGTAATTTTGCTACTGTTATGAATCGTAATGTAAATAATATGCAGGATGTATTTTCATTGTTACAAATTGACTATAAAACATAAATCACAAACTAATATGTATTTACATATGGTGTGAAATATTTATGTGTTTTCCAATGGTCTTAGGTAACCCCTGTGAAAAGGTCATTTGACCCCCAAAAGGGGTCGTGACCCAAAGATTGAGAACCGCTGGTCTAATGACTGGGGAATTCACATCCCTTGACTATGATCAGAGTGGATTCGACCAAGGCTTTAATTCACATGGAGACTGCAAATGGATTTTGGCTTTCCACTGTGCTCTCAGCCTTCTAGAAACCGAGTGTTCACACTTTACCATGATACCATTCACTACTTTGGATGTGGGTTTTATTATTTAGATTCCTTAGACCACACTGGCTGGTGTGCTTCTTCCATGTGGACTTAGTTGACACCTCACTTAGCTGGCTGTTTGAAGACAAGCCTATAAGACTCCAGATCTTTCTGCTAGGCGGGCAACATCTGGTTTCTTCATCACATTCAGCTAAAGCATCCATAATCTTCAGTAATCTCTTTGGACAAGGGCATGTCCTAAGAACTAATTGCTTTTAGGTTGGAGCTAGAATTAAATGAGCTCCAAATCAATTCATATATCTATGTTTTTTTGTTTTTTTTTTGGCATCACTGCCTCCGGTGGTGGTGGGATCTACCCAGTGCTGCTCCTGAGAGCCGCTGCTGGATTTAAACTGCCAAGCCCACAGGCTGCAGTCCCGCACTCAACCACGTAACGCCAGTGGGACCCAGCCCGTATCTATGATTTATATATGTCTGGTTTACTTTAAAGACATCATTATCATTTTATGTTAGAAAACATTACAAGGCATCCTTCTGGGGCATAATGTAATTCTATTGAGAGTCATTAATTTAGCCAATGGTATAGAACTTAAAACAATGTGGAGAAAGGAAATGATCAAGCCTCTTTCAGACTACAATTGTAGTCTGTTGAATGGGTGATTGTACAGATTAAACTCTCAAGTGACTGGACATTATCTACACACACACTGGGGTAAAATTTTCAGTAATACTTATTCACAAAGGCAGAACTATGACTATGAGAACCTCCCTGATATAATTTCTTCTATTGTCTGGGTGAGGAGTTGAAATGCTGATCAATATAAAGTTGTTAAATATATATCTTCAGGAAAATCCCTGTCCAGGTGTGTGCACACACAAGGAAAGAAATATGAAGGTATCATATTAGGAGACTAGGGAATGCTGGCCAAGTCTTTCTTACCATAAATACCTCAATTCTCCTATAAATGACCAGAAAACTCAATGCAAGCCTTTTCTAAGTCATTAGAGTTTCTTGAAGGTTTTGGACAAAGTGACTCCTGAATTATCTGCAGAGGGAATCTAAACACTCCAGAAGAGAAAAAGAGGACGAGCAGAAGGAAAAACACTGATTAATAAAAAAATGTGATATCGGCAGAGGGATAAGACAATTGTCTCCTTAACAGGAAAAAAAAAAAAGAAAGGGAAAAATGAATGAATTTATTTGGCTTTTAGCCCAGACCAAACAAAAATCAATGCTAGATTCATCAAATATGAAAGGAAGAATACTTTAAAAAATAATATATATGAGTAAAAGATAATAGGGTATTTTTGTGACCTTGGCTTTATTATTTTCTAAAAATGTATTAACTATACTAGAAAAGATTAAATTGTCTTAAAAATCAAAAGTTTACTTATTACAACATAGTCTGTTCTTTCTCATTGTTAACTAGCCAGCACATCAGCTGTGACTCACTGTGACCTTATGCAGGACAGAATGATATCTGGTGCCGTCTTCACAACAGACGACACGTTTCACCCTGTCTTAGTGAGGGTTTCCTCATTTTCTCTGACCCTCTAATTTATGAAACAATATCATTTTCTAGTGATTGCTGTGTCTTGATGATGTGTCCAAAGTGAGATGAAATCCTGTCATACTTCTAAATAACATTCTGGCTGTATTTTTTCTGAGATTGAACTGTTTGTTCTTCTGACAGTCCATGGTGTAGTCAATACACATCCCCAACACCATAATTTAAGCAGATTAATTATTTCCCTGCCTTTTTTATTATGAAGCATTCACATGCATGCAACGTGTTTGAAAAATACAGTTTCTTGGGTCAGATGCACCTTGGTCACCAGAGTGACACCTGTGTGGCAGCACAAATTTCACCTCGTGGCTGCATAAAGCATCTTCAAAGAATGGATCTCCAGGGTGGTAAAGAAAGATGAAACAAAGGCAGAATTCAAAAAATTGGAAATTGAGCAGCAGACAAAAATAGGCATTTCAAAAGGAGAAAAACATGAACAAATAAAATTAGGAAATCAAGAAGATGAACATTTTTAAAAATTTAATCATCTTATTGGGCGCTCATACATCACTTTTCATCACATATAGTTCAATACATAGTTACATGTACTGTGCCAAGACCCCCCACTTGCCTGTCCTCGTCAACATTCTCCCAACATCTGCCTTTCCACTTGGGCCCTGGATATGAGCCCCCCATCCTTCCCCCTTCAACCTTTCCCCTCTTCTCCCCAGTCCTCATTACTCTGCAATCATTATTGTTTTGTCATATCTTACACTGCCCGGCATCTCTACCTGCCCACTCCTCCCTACGTCTGCCCTCCAGATAGGAGACTGTCTGCAGATCCCCGCAGCTGGCTTCCTCTCTCCACTCCACCCTCCCTCCACCCATCCGGCAACTCCACTCCCACCACTGACCCCGAGGGGTTTATCCATCCCAAGTTTCCTGCATTTCCAGCTCCATATTAACAACAGAATGAGATACCCTTTCATAACTGTCACATTGAGGGAAAAATTGTCAAGCAGAAATATTTGCTTTTTTATTAATCTTTAAAATTGGCATATAATTCACATGTCATACAATTCAATAGTTCAAGCATATTAAGATGAGTTGTGCAATCAGCATAGTCAATTGTATTATAAGGATTATCTTTTATATACAATTGGTTGTAGTATAAAACGGTACAATTTTAACTTTCTCTTGTAAATCTGAATGTGTACATACTCACTCCAAGTAATAGCCAGAGCAGCATTTATTAAAATATGATCTCTTTATACTGCCTTGTGTTAAGTCACCTTGATACTCTGTTGAAATGAAGACCACTGAGTTCAATTCTAAATCTACTGAATTATGATCTCTAGGATTAAGTTGGAGGCATCCTGGCCTAAAACAGGCTCCTGCATGTCATTCTGCTGTTCAGTTTAAGAAACAGAATCCTAATGGACTTTTGCACATGTGCACTAAGAGAGATGCGCAATGTCAGAGTTGCACGTTAAAAGAACCTAATTATTAAATAGTGTTTTATCCAATCTAACAGCAAAATATCATGTGCCAGTTCAACTAATGAACTTCAACTATACACAATACCATGCTTTTTCAGACCATAAGATGCACTTGACCACACCCAATTTTTAGAGCAGGAAAACAAGAAGAAAAAAAAACTGAAGCAAATAGTACCAGTATACTAAAATGTTCTGGGGTGCCACACCTTCGGATCAGAGATGCACCCTTGTTTCCCCGCCACTTTGGAGGGAAAAAGTGCGTCTTATGATCCAAAAAATATGGTAGTTGACTTTTAGGAATGTTGAATTAAAAATGTAACATGAAAACACATATATTATGAAACGTCGTAAAGCACAAAACATGCAAGCATGAAATATCTATCTATCCTCATCACATTTGGGAACAAGGAGTGGGGATGAAAAACAAAATTCAGGATAGTCATTTTGGGGGTCAGGCCAGGAAGAGTAGATTGGAAAGAAGGGATTGAGATCAGGGAAGAGTTATGAATTGGCAGTGGATCCGAATTTATATGGTGGAGTCACAAATACTTTGTTTCAATTTTCAAATATCATATAAAGTTATTTACATTGATCAAATGTTAAGTAATTAGAAGAGCAATATAAATGTAAAGAAAAATGCTGTTCAGATAGGAAAATTCCTAATAGTATTTTCTGACAACCTTAGCCTCAAGATTATCATTACATAACCAGTTTATTCACTTTAGATATAGTTCTGTTTGCATTCACAAACATTCAGTTTTTCTCCCCACAATGTCTGATCTTCAGTGTGTACATTCCATAGGAGAAAACGCAAAGCCAATTTTTCCAAGGTAATGTTCTTGAAAAAATGGTCACTAAGGAAATTGTAAAAAGGTGGTATATTATACAGTGTCACAATTGAATTGTTTTCAAATGTATTTTAGGAAGCCTAGCTTTAAAGTAGGGAATGTAATAAGGATTTCATTTACCAGGTGTGATCATAAAACAAAAAAGTAGTTTTCTTATGTTGCTCATAAACTGAGATTTTTGAAGCCAGAGGAGATGGCCCCCAAATTGGATTAGGCATTGGACACATATCAGAATAAGAATCTTTCTCCTCACAGTCTGTTGTGGAGGAAACAACCTGATTTGACTAGGTGGATAAATTCTCCTATATTTGCTAAAATACAATTATTTTCTTACGATTGTATTTTGTATAACTTACACATTTCAGCTAACTCTTAAAGTAATTATCAATAATTAGTATAAAACTGTTGTTGGGTGTAAAATTGATTTGTTTCGTGCAGGGTAATACAATTAATTATAGATATTCCATTAACAATTAATAAAATTTCTGTTGTGAATTACATGAAGATTTATAGAAAAGATGACCAGCTACAATTCAACAACTCATACTCATACCCATTCTGTTTCATCTCATTCATGGCCACCCCCTCAATGTAACACCACCTGTCCCACCTCCTCCCTGGGTCTCCTGTCCATTTCACGTCCTTTCCAAAACTTTTGGAAGTTTGTTGTGTGCTTAGTGTTCCCCCTCCATCCCACATGGCTGATTATTCTAAGGCATGTGCACCTCAGGCATGTTATTCCTCCCTTTATAGACATGTCTTTTGGGGTGAAAATTGAGCCCTAGGCGTAAGTTCAGTTCCAAATCTGCTCAACACTCACAGTCTCAGGGATTCTACCAGTCTCCATGCACTCTGCAAGCGAGGCCTCTTCCGTGATTCCGGAGGCGGGTCCATCACCCCCCTCAGACTCTTAAGCACTTCCTAATAGGATTGTTTTTAAGGTGGTTGGTAGTGGTAGCCCGACCCCATTTAGTTCTTCTGGCCTCTGGGTCGTGAAGACAGATGCTCTCACGGTCCAGTAGTCATTGGACTAATTGTTCCTGTGTGTTTTTGATTGTCACTTTTCCTTCAGGAAGAGGCAGGTCTACTAGGTGCACCTTAGATGACTGATCATGAACATGAAAGACCCTGCTCTTAACCCCCTCACCCCAATGTAGAAAGTATATCTGTAGAGCGCTTGGCCACGGTGATCTCTGAGGCTACTCCCGGAGGCCCGAGGTCTAGGGACTCATTCCCTCAAGGTGCTTGTTTATGGCTAAGAAGTTTTCGGCTAAGAACTGTGTGCTCCATCACATTCATGGATACAGTTGCAATAAAGGTAAATACCCATGTACAATTACATTCTGTCAAAGATAACACAACACACACACACACACACACACTCTGCCATCAAATCATTTCGGACTCACAGCGACCCTATAGGACAGGAAAGAACTGACCCTGTGGGTTTCTGAGACTGTGACTCTTTATAGGAGAAGAATATCTAGTTCTTCTCCTGGGAGTGCCTGACGGTTTCAAACTAATGACTTTTCTGTGAGCAGCCCGATATGAAACACCGTGCCACCAGAACTCCTCTCTCTCTCTCTCTCTCTGTGTGCCTGTGTATGTATATGCATATGCGTAAATGAATTTATACATATATAGCTCCACACCAATTCATCCTGTATGCCTACCCATTATTTGAGTATCACCATTACTGCAGGATTATATACATAACAGATTTACCTCTGTTGTTTGAATTCTTAAACTCATCTTCTCCAGTCTCCATTTTTGGGGGCTAATTTTGCTCTTATTGTTTATGGCCTTCTCCACCCCAATTTTTTTGTTGTTGTTGGGCATCACTGCTCTCTGGTGGTGAGAGTAGGAGGCTCGGCCACACTGCTGGAATTAAACCTCCATCCCAGTAGGCTGCAGTCCTGTGCACAACCACTACGCCACCGGGGCTCAGCCCTCCACCCAAATTTTTGAGATCTACTTTCTCCAGTTGGAAGCTGGGTAAGTAACTTGACTCTGTAGTTGTTTTCATTACAAATTTATATCTCTGGCATCCTAATTTCAATCTTGTAGGTTAAAAAAATGTATACTACTTGGTTTTGTGGGGAGGGGTTTCAAAGTTTTATGTGAGCATTTAATAGTCATCATCATGTTTGATCCTGAGAGAGGAAAAAAGGGAGAGAAATCTCTCGGACCCATTTTTGAGCCTGGGGCATTGAGACTATGGAAGGCTACTGGTAAACTCAAGGTCACACCAGTGGAGAAGGGAGTTGCATGAGACAAGGTACCAGGCAACAGTTCCCTCCCAAACCCCACCCCGGCCCTCCTTCACCCCTAGCCATGGGACACAGGTTGGAGCCTGCTCCAGCAGCATCCTCTGACCCCATCAGGCCTGAATCCTCATAGCTGTGCCTCTCCCACTCCCCTGGAGAGCCATTAGCCTAATGATAGCCTAGGAGGGGGCTTCCCTGTGCCCAGCTGCACACCTATACCTTTTATGTGCACAGAGCTGCAGGCCACCCCACCTGGTGAGACCAAGGCAGCTTTCTTCCTATACAGCCACACCCTGCACCCACAGGCTCCACAGGAAGCGTGTGTGGCAGCAGAGACATCTGCGTCATGTCCATCATAGGCAAAGTATCAGGAGTCTGGGTGACCCCTTCATAGTCCTGGGTCAGGTTGGGTGGCCCCACCTGCCTTGATGTCTTTGCAGATGGCCACAAAGCCCCTGGCCATGAGGATCAAGTTGTCGTGCAGCCACTTTGCAAACCGGTTCATGCAACCCTTGGGTAGGGTGGGGGGAGGGAATGGAGCCCAGCTACTCCCATTGGAACTGGCTGTCGTAGCTACCCTGGGTGTTGAGGACATCCTTTGCAGGGTCTCTGATGCAGCAGTAGAAGGGTGCCCTGGTTCAAGTGTGTGCAGGTGTAGACATTGGTGTTCCAGTCGGTGGTCCTGGGCTCTGCAGCAAGACCAGTACTCCTGAGAAAGTTCTTGTGGGTCTAAGTCATTGTTTCTCACTTGGCAGCAATCCCATTAGGGGTCTTTGGTGAAGGGGCTGAGATGGTCTCGGGCCCAGTCTTTGAAGTCGAAGGCTAGGATTCCCGTCACAAGGGCCAGGAAGAAGAGGACCATGGAGACAAATCTGAGTAGGTAGGTCTTCTCCGCAAAGGCCTGCATGCCATCAGCAAAGAACAGCATCTACACGATGCCTCCAATGATCACAAATCGGTGCGACACAGGGTCTAGCCCCCAGAGATTCACCAGCACCGAGAGGTTGGGGAGCACATCCTGCTCCCCAGGCCTACCTAGATGCTAATGGCCAGGGACAGGGCTCTCAGCAGACGGCGTTGAAATGAAACAGAAAGCATTTCTCACAGAAATCGACCGCAGGTTCCTGGAAGTACAGGTGCTAGCGGGTCAAGGTGTGGAGAATGGCACCAAGAGCTAAGCCCAGACCACCTTGAGCTGCCCTATGCTAGAGCCACTGGAGGCCTAGCCCTGCTGCAGGGTCACTCCTCACTTTGGATACTTCTATAGTTGAATTGACTTCTGTGGGGATGTGCTGTCAGGTATGCTAATCTGAGGCTGTTGTCTCCCACTGTTGGTTTTCTGATCAAAGAACTTTCTACATTAATTTAAATCAACAAACACACAAATAAAAATCTTTTAATGTGACTTAGGTAAAGGTGTACAGAGTAGATCATAGTTTTACCTTTAATGGTTCACACACATTCTGATTCAACTCATCCTTTGCAAGTCCCTCTGTGTACCATTGCTCAACCCACTCCCTCCCTGTTTCTTGTTTTCATTCTTCCTTCTGAACTTTGTCTTCGATTAAATACTGCCTTTTTAATCTTAAAATAGTTGATTCTTAGAACAAGAAGGTTTTGCTAGGCTAGGTGTGTGTAAGAAAAGGCTTTATACCAAGAAGTAATTGTATATCAAGAAAACATTCCAGCCCAGTTTAACTCAAGTCCACAAGTCTGATACTAGTACATAAGTCCCTCTTTAGACTCACGAAGCCACATGTAATGATGTAGAATCCAGAAATTTCATAGGCCAGTGGGTGCAAAGTCTTCTGGATGCATCTCCATGACTTTGGCAATAACCAGGGTCCTCCAGTAGGAAGGTGAAGGCAGAGAGAGGGAGGTTCCCAAGGTGTTCTTTATGACAAGGCCACACCCACAAGGAATCCCCATCAGGCTTTGACCTGACTGACAGGCTAAACTCTACCCCTACACTTTTATATATCTCCAAGTTGACACGAAACAATTTAATTACCACAGAGGTGAGTTCAGGTGCAGATCAGAAGAATATGAGCTAAAGTCTGGAGGCCTCCACCAGTCCTTATTTAACCAGGTAACCTCCTCTCTTTTATGATTTTGAGTTCCGTTCCACATTTTTCTATTCAGAACCTCCTAATGCAATCCTTTTCAGAGCAGTTGATGTTGGTAGCCACATATCAGTTGCTTTTCTGATCTCGGAGTTGGAGAACGATGCTTGTCTGGGTCTATTAGTGCATTAGACTGCTTCCACATGTTGCTCGAGTTTCATCATTCTTTGTTCCTCTGGGTGTGGAGAAACAAGTAGTCGTATCTCAGATGGCTTCTCACCAACTCTTAAGCTGCCGGTCACTGCTGACCAAACTGGGATGTAAAGTAATGTCTTTGTGAACTGTTAGGGCAGTGGGCCTTGGTGTCTCAAGCCTTTGGTCTGAGTACTCAGGCCCAGTGACTCATTTCTTCTTCTGTATAAGAAGTTTATAATTTTTCTTCTTGTATGCTCCACTGCATTAATGTATATATTTGGAGCCAAAGTACATATTGCATGTACTTGTGTTTAAGCTGAGTTTTTCAGTGCATTTAAAAAATTACTTTTTAATTATTTTGTTGGGGATGCATACAACTCTTATCACAATCCATCCATCCATCCATTGTGTCAAGCACACTTGTACATTTGTTACCATCATCATACTCAAATCATTTGCTTTCTACCAGAGCCCTTGGTATCAGTTCCTCATTCCACCCCACCCCACCATGAACTCTTGATAATTTATAAGTTATTATTATTTTGTCATGTCTTATACTGTCTGACATCTCCCGTTACCCACTTTTTTGTTGTCTGTACCCCAGGGAGGGGTTTAAATGTAGATCTCTGTTGACTGTCCCCCCTTCTATCCCACCTTTTCTCCATCCTCCTGGTATTGCTACTCTCAGCATTGGTCCTGAAGGGACCATCTGTCCTGAATTCCCTGTGTTTCCAGTTCCTTTCTGTAACAGTGTACATCTTCTACTGTAGCCGAATTTGTAAGGGATCATGATAGTACCAACATTGAAAAGGTCCAAAGCACTCAGCTTTATTTGCTCCGGGGACTGGGAAGTTCACTGCTGTGCCTCATGTCTCCACTCCTGGTTCCACTGGGGCTCCCTTTCTGCCTCTCCTCTAGCCCAAAGCTCTGTTCTGGATCCAGGGGTCTCGAAGCATAAGCATTTCATGGTCCAAGGGGGTTGCTCCACACCTGACTCTTCTCACTTGTTGGTTGTGAAATTCTCCTTCCTGCTTTTGAATGGGCTGGTTTTCTATCCAGCAGGATGACAGTTTGGTCACAATAACCATACTATCACTCATTCACAGCTCAATCATGCAGTGCAATCAGCATCTTCCTTTGTCTTCTTGCTCAGACCTTATCCAGAAATGGAGGCCATTTGGTGGGAGTAATCAAGAGTCATATTAAATAATTTGCTGTTTTGCAGACTCCTTCAGAAAGAGGACCAGTAATTCTATCATATGGCCTTTATGATAGAAATGAAGCTGAAGCTCACATGATAGAATTTTGCCACACCAATGGAGTCTTTCTTACCAATACCTTTCTTCAATAACCTAAAAGGCAGTTTTAAATGTGAACTTTACCAAGTAGAATGCACATGAAGCAAGTTAACTACATCTATGGAAACAGGTAGGAGAGAAACTTGATGTCATCAATCAAAACAAGGCCAGGATCCATCTGTGAATGAACCATTAATGGTCCAGTTGCAAGTTCACGTTGAAGCTGAAGAAAATGAGAATAAGTTTAATTTAGAGCCTAAGAGATATATTCAACACATCGAACACTAATGACCGAAGACCAGATGAGTAGTGGGAAGACATCAAACATGAAGAGAGCAAAAGGTCATAAAAAGGCAAGAAAGAAAACAGCAGGGGGTGTCAGAGGAGACTAAACAACTCGAGTCTTCCTGAATATACAGCAACTAAATTGAGTGGAAACTTTGATGACGCAAAAGAGCCAAACAGAATCTTTCAGAGGGCATATCAAGAAAGCAAAGTAAAGCATCGTAATAAAATGTGCAAAGACCTGGAATTAGAAAATCAAAAAGTCGGAACATGGTTAGCATATCTCAAAATGAAAGGAAATGGAAGAAACAACTCAAGCTTTGAGTTTCAACATTGAAGGATTTTATGAACAAAAGATAGAATGACACAAAAAGTAACAAAAGAAGATGCAAGGAACACACGGTCATTGCACTGAATGTTGACATAGCAAATATATATATTTTTTAATTTGGGGGGGGCATCACTGCCCTCTGGTGGTTGTGGGAGCTACCCAGTGCTACTCCTGAGAGCTGCAGCTGGATTTGAACCACCAAGTCCGCCGGCTGCAGTCCTGCACTCTAGCACTTATGCCACCAGGGCTCAGTCCGGCATAGCAAATATTTTGCTTGATCATTTCAAGAGGTATCATATGATCAAGGATGAATGGAATTGAATGAATAGAATTGAATTCCAAGCTGCAATGAAGGCATTAGTGAAAATCGAGGCTCCAGGTATAGTTATAATACCAGAAGAACTGACGCAGTGCTGGAAATACTCACTAGGCTCTGCCAAAAAATAAGAAAACACCTACCTAGGCAACTGACTGCAAGATAGACACATTTATGCCCATTGCTCAGAATGTGAAAATTATTGAATCTCATTAATATCACATGCCAGTAAAATTTTGCAGGAGACAATTAAAAATTGACTCCAGAAGTATATCCACAAAAATTGGGGTCAGAAGAAGCCTTCACCTCCCTTTATTAGCCTCGGTATATTAGTTAACTCTTCCATATTTAAGACACTCATAATTAACAAAACAGGGAGAACAAAGAGACCTACCAGAAATTAAAGTTTCTACGTTTCACTCAAAATAGTAAGATGTCAAAATGATTGACTGTGATGAGTTATAGATGACTAACATAATACCCAAGGAACCCTCTAAAACCAGACCTGTATGAAGAAATACACTAAACACTCTATAAGCACATCAAAGTAGAACTCTAAAAAATGTTTAACTCACCTATAGGAAAGCAAGAAATAATGAGTAGGAAAAGAGGAAACAGACAAGAAAGTCTTAACTCCTAAAAAATCAATAATTAATTTAATTGTAAACAGTCTTAATGTACCAATAAAAAGCCAACAATTGGCAGAATAGATAAAAAACACCATCCAACTGTATACTGTCTAAAGAAAAATCCATGTAGGTTGGACCAACCAAAACTCATGGCCATTGAGTGGATTTTAATTCACAATGATCCTAAAGGACAGAGTAAAACTGTTCCCTGTGGGTTTCTAAGACTATAAACTTTTGCAGGGGTGAATAGTTTAATCTTTCTCCCAAAGACTACCTGGTGGGTTCAAACTCCTAACCTTGTGGTTAGTAGTTCAGTATGCAGTCCACTGTGCCAACATAGCTTCTATGCAGGTTGAAAGGAAAAGGATAGAAAGAGACATATGGTATGTGTGTGTGTGTGTGTGTGTGTGTGTGTGTGTGGCAGGAAAATAAACAAGCAGTCATCTAGCTCAGAAGCAACAAAGCCCACATGGAAGAAGCACACCAGCCTGTATGACCACGAGGTGTCAAAGGGATCAGTTATCAGGTATCAAAGAACTAAAAAATCATATCATTGTGTGTCCACCTTCCTGATATCATTGCTGAAGACAAAGGTGTGCATAAGCAATTGCGGTGAAGAAAACTGATGGTGCCTGGCTATCAAAAGATATAGCGTCTGGGGTCTTAAAGGCTTGAAGGTAAGAAAGCTCAGAAGCTACAAAGCCACATGGAAGAAGCATACCAGCCTGTGTGACCACGAGGTGTTGAAGGGATCAGGAATTAGGCATCAAAGAACTAAAAAAATATATCATTATAAATGAAGAGGAGTACACATTGGGGACCCTAAGCCCATCTTTGGTGAAGCGATATCCCCTTATAGAAGGATCACAGGGAGGAGGTGAGCCAGTCAGGGTACAGTATAACAACGATGATACATGCAACATTTCTCTAGTTCTTAAATGCTTCCTCCTCCCCATCCCCCAATTATCATGATCCCAATTCTACCTTACAAATCCGGCTAGACCAGAGGCTGGACACTGGTACAGAGAGGAACCAGAAACATGGGGAATCCAGGACAGATGATCCCTTCAGAACCAGTGGTGAGAGTGGCGATACCGGGAGAGTGCAGGGAAGGTGGAGTAGAAAGGGGGGGGACCAATTATAAGGATCTACATATAACTTCCTGCCTGGGGTACGGACAACAGGGAAGTGGATGGAGGGAGACATAGGACAGTGTCAGATATGACAAAGTAATAATCTATAAATTGTCAAGGGTTCAAGAGGGAGGGGGAGCGCAGAGGGGGGGGGCAAAATATGACGAGCTAATACCAAGGGTTGAAGTAGAAAGAAAATGTTTGGAGACTGATGATGGCAACAAATGTACAAATGTCCTTTGCATATAATGGATGGATGGATGGTGATAAGAGCTGTATGAGCCCCCAATAAAATGATTTTTTATGAAAGAGCAGGAACAACAACTACATTAATATCAGAGACAATAGGCTGAGCCCTGGTGGCATAGTGGTTGTGTGCGGGACTGCAGCCCACAGGGTTGATGGTTCAAATCCAGCAGCAGCTCTCCAGGAGCAAGGCTGGGCTTCCTACTTCCACCAGGGCAGTGATGCCACATAAAAAAAAGAAAACTTTCATTAATATCAGAGACAATATAGTTTGAAAAAAATAAAAACTCCGATGGAAGGAAATACCTAGAGACAGAGGGACACTGTTGTTGCTAATTGCCCCTGAGTCAGCTCTGGCTCAGGGAGACCTTATGTGGGACCTTTATGGGAGGGGAGGGCCTCCTCTCTCTTCACGGAGCCGTGGGTGGGTTTGCACTGCTGACCTCGCAGTTAGCAGGCGGTTGCCTAAACCACATTGCTACCAGGACTCATTTATAGCCCTGAAAAAAATGCATGATAATACAGTGCCATTGAGAAAGGCAAGTTTGGGCTGAGCCCCGGTGGCGTAGTGGTTGTGCGCGGGACTGCGGCCCACTGGGACGGAGGTTCAATTCCAGCAGTGGGGCTGGGCCTTCTGCTCCCACCACTGGAGAGCAGCGATGCCCTCCCCAACCAAAAAAAGAAAGAAAAGAAAGGCAAGTTCGATTTGATAACATGTTCTATAATGACTGTGTTTGCTGGCTTAATGCATCTCATGGGTGATCTCCTCCTGCCCCCCCCCACCCCCCAGATCATCATCTTACAAGGTGTAAATGGCTATCCTCCTCAGAGTGGGCCCCCTGCTGTTGGGGGGAGGGGTGTCCTTTGTTCTGACGTGTTAAGAAAGTAGCTCATCTGAAAAGGATCTACATATAACCTCCTGCCTGGGGTACCGACAACAGGGAAGTGGATGGAGGGAGACATAGGACAGTGATTGCCACCGATTTATCCTACTTTAATTTTGTTTTCTGCTTACTCTTAGGAATGAGTTCATCAATCAATTTTTGTAAATCTTGAATTCTTTTCTTTCTTTTTAATACAAGATGTCGCTGGATAATGAACAGGTTTCATGCCTATGTCTGTCTTTAGTTTGAATTTGTATGTAAATTGGAACAGGGGGCATGGCTTTATCTAATATTGGTTTGTTAAATGTTTGCCTTAATCTGTAGTACACTGTATACTTTTCTATGCATAAAGGTATTAAGGAAACACTTGCAGTTACAATAAAACATCTTTAGCATAACACAAATAATGCTTTGACACATGTCTCAAAGTGTTTGAGACACTTATTGAGACATTTATTATTAAAAACTAGTGCATGTAGTTCAAGCTTTTAATATAAAAAGATTTTACTGTGCTTTATTCTATGATGGGTTGTACCTAAATTGCAGGGACTGCCTGTGCCCAAGAGCAATGAAGGAGTTTTGACCTTCCAAATTGTCAGTCGCATCTCTTAGATCACTATACTTTAACATTTAGAAGCATGAAATCTCCATGAAGTGGTCTGGCCACATTGCTGCCTCGTTCCGGCAAGCTAACATCATCTTAACATTTTAAATACCACTGTAACTTTTGGGGCCACAATAAACGGCTGTAAAGACCATAGATGAAGGAAGCTGAAATGCTGGGAGTGGGTTACTATGGCAGTTATCAGTGTTTTTTAAATATCATAGGGTGGAAATTGCTTCACTCAGCAGTGTCCATATTTAATCTACACATTAGACTCTTCTGCAAATCAGTGCCTGGAAGGAAAAACGGATCTATTGTTAGACTGAGTGGCTCTCACAGACTCTCTTTGTGGAAGGAGAGATAAGGGAAGGGGGACTATCTCCCACAATCTCTGCCATTTTAACACCGTTGTTGATCTTGAGGGATGCGAGAGCCACTTTAACTGGTTCCAGGAAGGCCCGTGTGGAGGAACAGGAGCTTTGGTGGCGCTATGGGATAAGCGACGAGCTCTATGAGCTGTAAGGTCAGCATTTCAAAATGATCAGCCTGGTAGCAAGCGAGAGAGGAGCCTGTTTGCTCCCATAAAGAGTTGCAGTCCCAGAAATCCTATTCAGGGTCTCGAGGGATCAGAATAGACCAAATGGCAGGAGGTATTTTTGTACCGAGGGAAAAACAAATTCAAACTTCATGCCATCAAGTTGATTCTGACTCATTGTGATCCTATAGGAGGACAATGTCGAACGCCTCCTGTGGATTTTTTGAGACTAACCTTTTAGTTCAGGGGTTCTCAACCTGTGCATTGAGACCCCTTTGGGGGTTGAAGGACCCTTTCACAGGATTGCCTGATTCATAACAGTAGCAAATTTGCAGCTATGAAGTAGCCATGAAAGTAATTTTATAGTTGGGTGGGGGAAGGGGAGGAACTGTATGAAACAACTGCAGCATTAGGAAGGTTGAGACCCACTCCTTTATGGGAATAGAAAGCCTAGCTGGGGTTTCAAACTGCTGACCTTGTACTTAGCAGCCCAATATAACTCACTATGCTACGAGGGCTTCTGTGGTGAGATTAAAAAAATTTTTTTTTCCTGTGGTGGGATTTAAAGATAATGGGCAATGCCAGCAGGTGGGTTAATTACTCAGCTAAATGATTTCTTTGTTCCCTTGCACCCCTTTTCATTGCCTCTTTCTTTTAAAGCCTCCCAGGGGTCTATTGGCTTCTCCCATTCCATGCACGTGCACGCGCACACACAATCACACACACACTCAACCGTGGCATCCCTTGGCTCCTACGCTCTGATTCAGTGGCACACACCTCCCTCTACCACTCCCCTCTTACCTACTGCGTTATAGTTAACTCCTTTGGCAGAGTGTTATAAGTTAGATATCATGGTAGAGATGCATCAGTAAGTTGATCACCACACATTTTTTTGGGGGGGGCATCACTGCCCTCAGGTGGTGGGAGTAGGAGGCCCAGCCTTTTCTCCGTGGAGCTGGAATTGAACCTCCATCCTAGTGGGCCGCAGTCCCGCGCACAACCACTACGCCACCGGGGCTCAGCCCTGATCACCACACATTTTAACAGTTGCTTCTTACCATCTGGATTTGATTAAGCAAAGTTCCTTTAGATTTCTTTTCTTTTAGAGAAAGTATACTTTAAGGGCTGGATTTCAGCATAAGGAGACAATTTAGAACCTCCTTAACTTCTAAAGTTATATCACACTGTTGCTGTTGGCATTGTTGATCATTGCTCATTTGTTAAAAAAAAAAAGTCAAGGCTTTTGAGTAATAAACTAGAATAGTAGAGAGAATGTTTTTTTTTTTTTAAACAATTACTGAAAAGTCATCACATAGAGATCCTGCCATATTGAAACAGTCAAATCCAGTGGATAAAAAATCTGGTGGATCCAGGGGTGTTGGAAACATCTTAGCACTGGTGTGGGTCTCCAAGAGGATCTTCCAGTCCCAGGACTCTGGCTTCATCAGTGTGACTCCATCAGCCTCGCTCCATGTGCCTTGTCAACAGGAATGTCAAACAGAGAGTGAGAGTCTGGCCTCCAGTGAGCTATTTATCTCCAAATGAAGTTATCAAACTACAAACTGATTGACAGATTACCCTCCACCCCATACACTCTTCATAGTCTTAAATTGACACCAGATTATATACTACCACAGGCAGCTCAAAGATGGACAGTTATAGGAAAGTGGAAGGAAATAGATCCCATGTCAGTTCTGACTTAATATTCAATGTAGCAAAACATTGGCCTTGTCATGGTAATCAAAACATCTTGGTACTGGTATAACAATAGATACAGGACTGATGGATTAGAATTGAGAATGCAGAAATACCACCAAATACCCAGTCTTCTGTAAAGGACTAAAACACATTAAGTAGGGGAAGAGATAGTTCTTTCAACAAAGGGTTCTAGGAAACTGAATCTTCACCTGTAAGCAGAGTGAAACAGGACCCATATCACACTGTATACAAAAATGAACTTAAGATAGATCAAAGACCTAATTATAAACTACACAATCATAAATATCATAAAAAAGATAAAGACACTTTAAGGGCCCTAATACAAGGTTTAAATACAATACTACTGAACATAATGAAAAGTGTCCATACTATAGAAGACAAAATAAGAAGCTGGGACCTGCTAAAATACAATACTTATGAACATCAAAAGACTGCATTACAGGAGTTAAAGGAGAACCCACAAATTGGGAAAAAATAAATAACAACATAGCATATAAAGGGCTAGTCCACAAAATCTATAGAGAACCACAGCACCTTAATAAGAAAGCACAAACAACTCAAGCAAACAATGCGTACAAGACATGAATGGACAATTTACCAAAGACAATATCCAGATGGTCAACAACCATTGGAAGGAATATTTGAGTTCATTAACAATAAGAAAAATACAAATTAAAAGAACAGTGAGATACCATCTCACACTGATATTTTTAGCACAATTCAATAAAACAGAAAAACATAAATGCTGGAGAAGATGTGGTAAGACCAGATGTTCCTACAATTGCTGTTGGGACTGTAGAAATGTACACCAATATAGCTATCAGTATAGAACTTCCTGAAACACAAATATCTTATGTCCTGCAAACTCTCTACTGGGTATATATTCTGAAGAAATAAAGAATACAAATCAAAAGATATATGGACACCTATGTTTATTGTAGCATCAAGTGGAAACAACCAAAAACTCCAATTGCAGAGGAATGGATAAATAAACTCTGGTACATTCATACAATGGAATATTACGGATCAACAGAAAACGAAGACCATACTCTTAAACACCACAAGACATGGCCAAAATTAAAGGAAAGTAAGCTTAGCAAACTTGGTCAGTCTTACAAAAAATATTTAATAACATCATTGCCATAAGGAAAAACAAAGAAAAAGAAATATGGTTTTTACATAGAAAGAGAAGACCTTTTGTTCTTTTAAAAAACAAATTATTTTATTAAGGGCTCTTACAACTCTACAACAATCCATACATCAATCATATTAAACTCATTTTTACATAATGGTATGTTGCCGTCGTCATTTTCTTTTTAAGTAATAAATCATTTTATCGGCAGCTCTTACAGCTCTTGTAACAATCCATACATTGATTGTATCAGACTCATTTGTACATATGTTGCCATAATCATTTTCAAAACAGTTTCATTATGTGCGAGCTCTTGGTATTAGTTCTTCTTTTCTCCTTCCTCCTGCACCCTCCCACCCTCATGGATCCTGATAAATTATAAATTATTATTTTCATATCTTATGCTGTCCAATGTCTCCCTTCACTTGGTGGGGGGAGTTATATGTTGATCATTATAGATGGTTTCCCTCTTCTCCCCCTTCTTTTCTCCCTTCCCTCTATCGACATGATATCAATACTCCTATTACTGTTCATGAGGGGCTTATCTTTCTTGAATTCTGTGTGTCGAGAACTCTTTCTGTAACAGTGTACACATTTTGGTCTGGTCATATTTTTAAGGTAGAACTGTGGTCTTCATAGGTGTGTGTTTGTGTGTGTGTGAAGAACATATTAGAGAAATAGAGGAATTGGGCTGAGCCCCGGTAGCGTAGTGGTTGTGCGCGGGACTGCGGCCCACTGGGATGGAGGTTCAATTCCAGCTCCCAGGAGCAAAGGCTGGACCTCCTACTCCCACCACCAGGGCAGTGATGCCTAAAAAAAAAAAAAAAAAAAAAGAAAAGAAAAAAGAAATAGAGGAATGTTGTGTGTTCCATTGGTACTATGCTACAACCTGGCTAACTCATTTTTTCCTTGTGACCTTTCTGTGAGAGAATGTCCAATTGTCTACAAATGAGGTTGGGTCTCTTCTATGACCCCCATTATTTGCATCAACATATTTGTTTGCTTTGGGTTTTCTGTTACTTGACACCCAATCTTGTCAATACTCATGATTTCACAGGCTGGTATGCTTTGTCCATGTGGGCTTTTTTGCTTCTTGGCTAGATGTCTTCTTGCTTATCTTCAAGCCTTAAGACCCCACAGGCTATATCCTTAAATAGCCAGGCACCATCAGCTTTCTTCACCATGCTTATGTAACCATTTTGTCTTCAGTGATCGTGTCTGGAAGGTGAACATCACAGAATGCTGGGTTATTAGAACCAAGTGTCCTTGCCTTGAAGGAGCACTTGTGTAGGGACCCAATGCCCATCTGCTACCTTAATACTTAATATTTAAATATATGTATACAGACCGATATCCCTATTAGTATATTTATATATCTACATATGTGCATTCCTATATTTGAACCTCTATAAAAGTCTTTCCCCCCCTCTTCTCTATAAATGTCTTTTGCCTCCTAGATTTTCCCTCTATTTCAGAAGAGAAGACTGTTGAGAAGGTCAAGGACAGGGGTGAAAACAGTGGGAGGAGAGGATTAGTGTGGGGAGAAAGAGATATATTGTTGCAGAATTCATTTGTTGAGATGGGCAGTATAGCTATATATACAGTGTATTTCTTTTTTTAAAAATTAAAATCGTTTTATTGGGGGCTCGTACATCTTTTTTCACAATACATAAATAAACAAACTGTGCCAAGCACCTTCACATGTTTGTTGCTGTCACCATTCTCCAAACATCTGTCTTTCCCCTGGAGCCCTTGATTCGGCTTTTCCATCCTTTCCCCACTTCCCCTGTTCTCCCTTCCCCACCAGCCCTCAATACTTTATACATTGATGGGGCTGAGCCCTAGTGGCATAAGTGGTTGAGTGCGGGACTGCAGCCCACGGGCTTGGTGGTTCAAATCAAGTGACGGCTTTCAGGAGCAGCACTGGGTAGCTCCCACGGCCACCAGAGGCAGTGATGCCCCCCCCCAAATACTTTATATATTGTTATTGTTCTGTCATATCTTACACTTCCCGACCTCTCCCCCAACTCACTCCTTTGATTACCGTCCTTCCAATAGGAGCTTATGTGTATATCCTTGCAATTGGTTCCATCTCTCTACCCCACCTTCTCTCCACCCATCCAACAGCTCCAATCTCACCACTGGCCCAAAAAGGCTCATTTGTCTTGGTTTTCCCATGTCTCCAGCTCCCCTTTCTACAGCATACCTTCTCCAGTCCATCTGGGTTTGTAAGGTAGAATTGGGACCATGAGGGTTGGGGGGTGGGTGGGGAGGAAGGCTTCAGGAACTACAGGAAACGTGTATGTATCATCACTGCCCAGCTGCCCCTTGACTGGTCTGTCTCCTCCCCTTAGGTCCCCATCTTGCTCTCCCTCTAATTCGTAATGATGTGATTCTTGTTCTTTGATGCTTGAGACCTGCTCCCTTCGGCCCCTCTTGATCACACAGGCTGGTGTGCTTCTTCCATGTGGACTTTGCTGTTTCTGCGATGAATGGCGACTCATTTATCTTCAAGTCTTTGAGACTCCAGACATTCAATCATTTGGTAGCTGGGCACCATCGTTTCTTCTACTTTGTTTGCCTCTGTATCCATTTGTCTTCAGCGATCGTATCGGGAGTCAATTGGTCCATTGATTTTGATTTTTGTTCTTTGATGCCTGATACCTGATTATTTTAGCACCTCATGATTGCACAGGCAAGTGAGCTTCTTTTATGGTGGGTTTTGTTGCTCCAAGCTAGATGACTGCTTGTTTATGCTCAGGCCTTTAAGACCCCGGATGCTATATTTTTTAATAGCTGGGCACCATTAGCTTTCTTCACCACATTTGCTTATGCACCCATTTTACTTCAGTGCTTGTGTTGGGCCTTGTGGAATACCAGATTCATAGAACAAAGTGTTCTTTCATTGAGGCAGCACCAGGGTGAGTGCCCAAGGTCCACTTGCTATGCTAGTATTTGACCTATAGATATGTTCTTACATTTATTCCCTCCTTATAACAGATACTTGTATTTGTGTATGGCTGTACCTATGTTTCCACCTCTGCAAGTGCCCTTTGCCTTCTAGCTCTGTTCTCTATTTCCTTCCATCTTCCTTTGGTCCCACCATCATCCTCCACCTTCATTGGTGTTTTAGTGCTTCCTCACAGATTCATTGTCCTTGCTGAATTCCTACCAGACCTCCCACACCCTCCTTTCCATAGTTTCCGGACCATTTGTTTCTCCCCGGTCCACAAGCCTGTCCATGCCCCCTTCTCTTCCCCTCTCCTGTGACACTCCCCCCCCCCCCCACCCAGGAACCATTGGGCCTGTCATTCTTTACTCCTGACTCTGACCAGGAGCACTCCCTTCTTGATTCGGTTCGATTTTTTGGGGGGGGTCAGTCTGCAATGCTTCCCCACCATGTGACTCACAAAGTGTCCTGTGCTGCTGTCTGCTTCAGTAGGGAGCCAGTGTGCCCCATTCTGTTGTTGTTTGCCCAGTTCTTCCTGTGACCCATAAGGTCCCCAGAGGGGTATAGTCCTCTGAGCATCAAATGTTGGCATGGGGACTGGACCAGCTCTCTTCCTCTTCCTCCCTTCTTGTCTTTGTCCCTGTGGGTGTGGCATGCTGTCCCCTCCCCCAACCTGTTCTCTGCCACGCCCACTTCTAGGGATGGGGTCAATCTGACTTTGGTTGTGTCTGGCTCTGTAGCTCTCTCTTTTCTTACATCCTTCCATGTGTCCACGCTGTCCTCACAGTTGGGTGCTTCGTGGTAGGAACTGCTTGCCCACTCCGGTTTCTGTGGAGACGAGATCAGTACTTCCCCTCTGGGTGGGTTAGTGCCCTGTTCCCTCTGTTATCCTTCCACTTTTGTACTCCCTTTTATCTCCCTAGCTCCCCCCCGCCCCCCTTCATCCTTCTCCAATTACTGTGTTGCTCCCGGCATGTATTTCCTTGGTTTGTTACTCCCTCCTCCCCTTACCCTACATCTTGGACTGTACCCAACTGTTACGGTATAGGAGTCTTCTCTCTTATACCCACTATATAGAGTGTATTTCTTTAAAAGATGAACAAAAGTGAAAAAATGCTCCAGATTCCTAACCTTACCTCTTGGACTTAAAATTGGTCTGATGGTCTTAAAAAAGAAAATGGAGGAAAAGTTAGACTTCAGTGGACTTGAAGTCTTTAGGGGTTCACAAGTTCACCCTAACCATATAAAAGACCGAAACATTTTGCAGTTCTGCACCATCTTCACAACCCTGGGTATGTTTGAGCTCATCATCCCTATTGGGTCACTAGGTAAAGGATGCAAGCTAAGGATGCAAGCTAAGGAAAGTCGCAGTGCAGCTGATGAAGGCCAGGCTAAAGAGTGCTGAATCTGGCAGACTTCTCAAGAAGTCCCTCCATGAAAAGGATTGGGAGTGGGCTGAGCCCTGGTGGTATAGTGGTTGTGCGCGGGACTGCAGCCCACTGGGATGGAGGTTCAATTCCAGCTCCACAGAGCAAAGGCTGGGCCTCCTACTCCCACCACCTGAGGGCAGTGATGCCCAACCACTCCCCCCCCCCAAAAAAAAAAAAAGAAAAGAAAAGGATTGGGAGAGCAATGTGTGTATGTAGGAGACCTTAAAACAATTTTTAATTATTCAGAAAGCCCAAGACCCAGAGAGATAAAGTCTATGGACCTCCTCCTGTTTTGTGATTTCATCTTTTTAGGTTAAGACATCCTGAGAGAGGTAGGCTTGCCCAGGGTGGCTGGGATAAAACTATCATCCATGTTGTTTTGAGCATCCTCCTGAGAGGCAAAGGATGGCACTTATTTCCAGAATGTGATTATGTACTCAAAAGTTTCGTGAGTGAGAATATAGAAGAGAAGCATTAACATTATTTTAAAAGTCATGTCTATTTTGGCATTCCATCCAACAATTCACCATTGCTACCAAAGAACAAAGCTATGTGTGCTATTTGCAAATAATGCTACTTGTCCATTTTGTCAGAGGCTTGAAAGAATGGCACCTATTTTCGTTTATAACATACCTCTCATGTTTTTGTTCTTCATTTTAGAAAAAAATGAAAGATGGGTCTAGGTTGAGCTGGTTCAACAGGAGACTTGCTGAATTACAAATTGCTGAAACTTGGAGCTATTGTAAACAACTTACAATTGCTTACCCATGGAGTTCTTAACATAACAAAACCTTATCCTATCAGATACCATCTTCATGGTGAAATATTTTTCAGTTAAAAGCATTCCTCTCCTTGGAGTCTTCATTTAAGTATGCATTTGAATCATAGTCTTGCTATAAATTAGAAAAAAAAGAAATTAGAAAATAAGTTCATAAATAGGGTAGTGGCCACAGAAGAAGAGTGTATATAAGTTGATACACATCTTCAGCTATTAAATATGACCTTCACTGTCCCATCTACCCAAAGAGCTACAAGCAAACGATTTCAGAGGAGCCATATGCATGATTTCAATTTCACCTCTATTCTTCATTTCAGATTATTCACTAGATTGTGAGCGCGTCACACAAAATTATAAACATCTTCCAGTGGAATGTGTGTGTGTATATTGTGCGTATGTGCATGCTTGTCTAGCTATGTATATGGGCTCCTGTGTTAATTTGAATATAACTTTTTTGGGGGGCATCACTGCCCACTGCCCTCTGGTGGTTATGGGAGCTACCCAGCACTGCTCCTGAGAGCCGCCGCTGGATTTAAACCACCAAACCCATGGATCATAGTCTCGCACCCAACCACTTATGCCACCGGGTCTCAGCCCCTAAGTATAACTTTTAAGTGAATATATGAGTAGCATTTAGGACTTAATCAGGTACCAATTCTAAAGTCATTGATTGTGTATTATGTATTTGGATATATTGATCACAGCTGCAAGCTATAAAAAACTACCGATTTAAGCAAAAAAAATGAATTGAATACTAAGGAGTACAAAAAAGAAGAAAATGTTTTGAAACTGATTGCAGTAGTGATTGTACAGCACTTCTTGATATTACTGAATTATTGATTGGTATAATGTCTAGATTATGTCCTAATAAGATGGTTTCAAAAGAAAGGGGATACTGGGTGCTGACGGAATCTTCAGGAATGCCAGTCAGACAACATCCCAAAACCAGACCATAAACTGACCTGGGGAAGAGATCACAGGGTACGGTAGCATTTCCTGATGTACTTCTGAAGCAGAAACTCAGTACATTTGCAACTACTGCCCTGTCAGAGAGAAAACACTCAACTGTTGCTATTTTAAAAAACCCATACCACTAGCTCCTGATTCTGGATGATATTGAGGATAGCTGATTACTAAGGTAAGGGTCCCTAGTCACTGTGTCAGGAGTGCTCCTGTTTCTGACTTTGGAAAGCTTATATAAGTCTGCTGTGAACCAGTGGATTGGGCGTGGATAGCTAGTTAGCGGCAAGGGAGTCTCAAAGAACAGCGATCAAATTTTCATGCACAAAGGAGAGTTCTCCAGACTTGGAAGGGGATTCAGATGCTGCACAGAAAAAAAAAAAAAACGCACCAGGTGGCCTGCAGAGATGAATGAGAGAGTGACAATTCTCTTTGTGGAGCTTACAATCCATGATGATAGACAGACAAACACTGACCACCATATTGTATTCATTTACTAACATATAGCTTAAGGAAGAGTCCTCAGGTGCCTGTACCTGTAGGTAGCACACACACCCACGCAGACTTACGCTTTCGGTTTCTTCCTTCAATCACTCACTGCGATTGACGCATAGTGACCCTCCGGGACAGGGTGGAACTGTCTCTGTGAGCTTCTGCCACCGGGACTGTTCACAGAGGTAGAGAGCCCCATCTTTTTCCCACACAGCCGCTGATCGTTTCGAGCTGCAGACCCTGTGGACTGCAGCCCAGTCCGGACACACGACACTGCCAGGTCTCTAAAACTGTCCCTATGAGCGAGTCCATTTCTAGATTTATTCTGCCTCTGTTCCCCTAGAAAGTTTAGAGAGTTGGCGTTCGTAGCGAATCATTGAATCACAAGTTTCTGACTACCCTAAGCAACGAATTTCTCCCAAACTTAAAACACATGCATTAGTGATGATGAAAAGAAGGTAGAAAGGAACTACATTTGTTGCTTAACAACATGCACAAATGCAGTTTTATTTTTTACCCCATTTTCAGTGGTTTGGGTGAATGTTTATAGGACAAATCAATTTTCCATTTAACCATGTATTTACATTTATTTTTGCAACCCCCCTGATGTAACATTTCCCAACATCCTCCCTGGATTCTGTTTCCACTCCTGCTTTCTTGCCTCATTCGCCTTTCTTTCTGTCCACTTCCTGCTTTCTGACCTTTGTTCTGGAGCAAATCCTGCCCTGTGGATCTCATGTGGCCCATTGTCTTTCATGGATCATAGACCACCAATTGGCTAAACTTGATCCCTGAGGGGTAATTCAGTTCAAGGCTTGATTAGATGTCATGATCAATGGTCATGATCTCAGGGGTTTCACCAGACTCTATTTCATACCAGTAAGTCTGACTTTTAATTTTTGAAATACTTTAATTTTGTCCTATATTTTTCTCCTACTATGTCCACGACATTCTATTGGATTTTTATTGAAGTGGTTGATAGGAGCAGGCAGGCACCATCTAGTTCTTCTGTCCCAAGACTAGTGAAGGTTATGGGTGATCTCGTTCAATAGCTATAGTCTGTTCTTTTGAACTCACTTCTAGTAGCAAGACTAGACTATTGCCTCAGAATAAGTCCTTTTTTATTCCCTACATTGTCATTTGCTTTCTAAATAAAAGGCTGCTTGTGGTACTCCTCTATGATGAGTTTTCTCTCACTGCTGCTGCCTGCAGTTGTTGAATAATCCCTTGCCCTTGTCAGTTTGACACTGGCTTAGGCTAACTTCCTGTGTGAGGGCAGAACTGTGCTCCATGGAGTGTTTAAAAGGCTGGATTTTCAGAAATAGATTGCGAGGCTCTTCTTCTGAGGAGTCTAGGGATGGACTCAAAACTCCAACCTTTTGTCTGGAAGCCAGTGAATTAACTTCGTCCCATATTCTCGTCTTTTAAGAAATGTGATGCCATTTTCTGTTTTCACCCTTCACTTTTTCTTTTGCATGATCTGATATTTGTTTTCTTTCCCCTTTTCTGTTTCCTGTTCTAATAATCTCACATGATTGCAGATTAACTCTTAAAGTTTTGCCAGCTTAACTTTAGTGGAAGATGGTCAAGTGATACTCCATGAAACACAAATAGGGATTTAGTTTAAGAAGGGCCACTCGACATTCTCATTCTTCAAAGCACTAAACATCTGATAACGAAATGAAAGATTTTACAAGTTTCTCATTCAAGAACAAACAGATTACCCAGGGTTTAAAAGCCAGCATTTAACAGTTTCTTTATATTGATTCGCCTCTATCTTCCTATTAGGCAGTGCCTAAAAGTATATCTGACAAAACTGACCATCTGTAATTTAGTGAGGAGTCGACCCAGTTGCATAGTGGTTATGTCTTGGGCTGCCAAAGGCAAGGTTAGGAGTTTGAAACCAGCGACTCTGCAGGAGAAAGAGGAATCTTTCTACTCCCATACAAAGTCTGTCTCAGAAACCCCTTCCAGTTCCTGTGAATTGGAATTGACTCAATGACAGTGAATTTGGCTTGAGTTTTTAAAAATAATCCAATAAAGCTAATGCATTAATTTTTTAAAAAATTGGTGCTGTAGCAAATTACACACAATCCTTGCAGGGCACAAATGGCTTGCGCTCAGTTACTCCCCTTGAGGTTGACAGCACAGATCCACCTACTGAGTCCCCCGAAGAAAGAAAGAAAGAAAGAATTCAGCAAGTAAAACCCCATCAAGCAGTTCTACTCTGTAACATAAGGGGTTACAATGAATCAGAATAGACTAAATGACAATATATTTTTGTAGTGGTTTAAAAGAATACACATTTATCATCTTACAGTTCAGTCCTGTTGGTTATCTGTCCACCTGGACTGTGTTCTTTTCTGTCAAGTCTAGGGGACAATACATTTGGGGACCTTTGCCACCTTCTAGGGCTGCCTACATTTTGAAAATCGGTTCCCCTTCCCAATTTTCAAAGCCAGGAAGGTTGCTATTCTCTATGTCTTTCTTCTATCACCTTCCATGCTTCCTTCTTCTGTATACTCTTTGTGTTAGTCCAGGTAGACTAGAGAAACAAATTCATAAATATGCATATGGATATAAGGGAAAGATTTATATACAAGAGGAATGGAACATTGAGAAAACATCCCAACCCAGTTCAGTCCAGGGTCATAAGTCCGATATTAGCCCATATATCTGATACCAGTCTATAATGTC
>PVJH01010233.1:0-74768 GCA_004026705.1 Nesogale talazaci | reverse complement strand
TGAGTGAGTTCTTTGAGATGACCACATCATACCACTTCATGACCCATGTCACACACAGATTTGTATGCAATGTTAGCTCCAGGAATAAAAAGTTGCTCTTGCTATGATTTTCTTTTTTTTCTGAAGACAAGTTCATAAGTCTTGTGTTTGTTAAAAAATGGAAACAATGCCACAGAATGTGTTTCCCTTTTTATTGTAGCTGCCAGGAAACCCAGACTCCGTTATAACATCCACCTCTCTTGTGCCACAGGGAGCACTGCACCCATGTGCTCTCTCTCCTCTTTGCGTTCCTGTTCTGGAGGTGCATCTGTCTCCTTGTGTTTGGGTGAAATATTAACGACAGAATTACCTTTAATTCTGTTGGGCAAGAGAGTCCCCTTCTTCTGTCACTGGAAGTTAGAATGGACTGGGTGACCCATGAGTTTGGAATGGACTGGGTGACCCATGAGTTTGGAGTTTGGAAAGATGATGAGGTGAGACTTGTCATGTCGACCAAGCAGGTTTAGGATGGAATGCATCACTCTTACTTAAATCCCCATCCTTCTCAGACCAGATGTAATCTGAAGGTCCGAATCTCCCTGTCCCTTGAGGAGATAAGGAGAAAAAAGCAAGCAGAAAAAAAGGGACCTCCTGATACCAAGAAAGAAAAGCTGAGAACAGAGCGAATCCTTAGATGCCTTTGCTAAGAACCTCCGAGACACCCAGGGCTGTTTCCATAACAGTTAGTTATTGATAGCTCACTTAGCTTCCAACTTATGCCAAGATACATGGATATCTCCAAGGAGTGCCAAGCTCATAGTTGTTGAAAGGAGACAATATCTTACCTTCAGAACCAACACCAAGAAAGTCTTCCCTTAGGGCTGGCATCCCAAACCAGAATTCTAGCCTGAGAAATAGTGAGTGGATGCATTTTCGATTCTGCAAGCCATCCATCCACTTGTATTTCTGTTACAGCAACAATAGATAACTGACAGCTCATACCTGAGTTTTAGTCTTGAACTCTCTGTTGATTGCTTACAACCTTTCCATTTGAATAGCTTCAACATTGAAACACAATATAGGCAAATTGAGCTCTTGGTGTTTTCAAAGCTAATCTTTTCTCTGTGCTTCTCATACACAAGCAACTCACCCCCTTCTTACTTAATCCAGAAGAAAGGTCAAGTATAATGAGAAAATCTCTAAAGTAACTCTGAAATTCGTACTTCTATCTTTTGATCGCTTTCCAGGTTTCAGCTGCCACCATCTCTCATAAAGAACTTTTCAATCCCTCTCTAATACTTCCTCCTATGTCCCCTCTGCCTTGCCCAACCTTAATTTTCTACATTGCACAGAGAAGGATTTAAAATTAAGATTATGATCCTGCTGCTCTTGAACTTAAAACCCATCAAGTGCCATTCCTACTTTTGAGGAAAAGTGTAGTCTGCACTTGCACTTGCAGGATCTTATCCTTGGCTTCTTTGGTAGACGTGGCTTACATTACTTCCCCCATGGATGTACCAAGTTTGTGGCTACCACAGGGCCTTTACACCAACTGTTTCTTCTGCTTGAAACATTCTCCTTATGCTATTCCTTTATCTTTGCTTAGTTATCTATCAGGAGTCTTTTCTTAACTCTTCAGTCTAGGCTAAGTCATCAGGATACCTGCTAGTAAGCACCTTCCAGTCAAAACATTTTCTCTGACTTTAAATTTTTTGGGGGTAATTACCTGAATGATAGTCACCTCTATTACTTTACCTTAAGTTCCTACAGGGAGTGAGATTTATGCTTTTGCTTACATTTTAACCTCAACTCTTTAAAAAATAGTTTAAATTTACTTTATTAGGGGTTCTTACAGCTATTATAATATTCCATACATTGATTGTATCAAGCATATTTGGACATATGCTGCCATCATCACTTCCAAAACATTTTCTACTTGAGCCCTTGGTATAATCTCCTCTTCCCCCACTCTCCTAGCTTCCCACCCCTGTGAATTCTTGATCAGTTATATATTGCTATTACTATTTCGTATCTTGCACTCTCCGTGGTCTCCCTTCACCCACGTTTTAAGCTCAACGTTTTGCAAAGACCAAACCCATCTAAATGCTATTATTGTTATTTAAGTATTATTACAAGCAGTGTTTGCTAAACTTAAAAAAAAAAGTCAATGAGCGAATGGATGAGAAACAGCTGAGTTCCCATTGGAGAAGAGTTCAAAAGCCTAGATGATTCAGGAGAGAAGGTAGACTGAGTGGTCTTTAGATGGTCACATTTTATTCTTCTAAATTAAACATGATGAATCTACCCGAGTTGAACATTCAGTCAGGTGAAGACACATTCATGCAACTGAACTTCTTTGGACTTTCGCATTAAGCCTGACACTGCTTTTCTTCAGCCGCCCACGCCGTTCAGGTGTTCCGTGGGACACTCCTTTACTGGCAGCACTGCCTTGGTATTTCAAAAGCCACCCTGTGCAGTTATTTTAGCATTTCCTGTCCAAAGCAATGGCTACTGTTCTGTAGGAATGTGACTTTGCACTGAGACAGAACGACACATGAGAGCATCTGGAGAGACTTCCTCCCTGGCACGCGACCAGCCCCACAAACGATTTCTTCTCAATCGGGCTAACATACAAGCAATTTCACATTTTACAAACATCAAACGTTTATCATCATGGTTTGCATCCTGTGCCCCCCACCCCCTTCCAATTTTCTGGCTCCATATGAAGGGTAAACATTAACCTAGGATGTAGGGGTATAATCGGTGGAGGACCAGGAAACCCCCTGGCTCACAATAGTTCCCCTGTTGAACACAAGATAGGTATTTATTACAGAGCAAAATTCTAGAATCTATTAATTTCTTTGCAACAATGATGCGACAAGTAATTTTTATTTATGATTTATATCTATCTTTGTAGGTTTGTATAGTAATATATCTTTATACAGTATTATATGGTATGTTTATATTATTTACAGCTAAGGTTAACTATTTGTGAAAGGAAAAACTTAGTCTTGAGTTTATTAAAATAAAAAAATTGTAATTTTCAAATGTGCCAGTGTAAGTAACAAAAATATTGCTACTAGGGTTCCAGTCCATACATGCATGTGTTTATTCCAAACAAAATGGATCTGTATATGCCTCTGAAGTCAGTTGATGACTTGAGACCAGTTCTCTTGGTGCTGTGCTTGTCTTCATTTAGTTTGGGTGCCTCCAGTGCGAAAGATCCACGACAAATAATGACTTTTAGTCTGCTGGAGGGCAGTTAAATGGAGGGCAGTGATGTTATGGTGATTGTTTTTTGGGGGGTGGGGAGTATTCCAAAGGGATAATCTGGTTAGCTTTTCTTGAAGGTCACAGGACGACCAGGAGGCCTATTTTGAAGAAGGTTTAAGAAAATGGCAAACTATATTAGGGAGAGACAAAGGCCAGAAGAGGTATTCTGAATTCTCTCCACCACCCCCTCCCCATCCTGGCAATATGCCTGCTCATGCTTGGAAAGTAGCAAGGGCTGTCCTATGAAGAGGCTGTCCTATGGAAACCTTACTCGATTCAGTCTACAGCCCTAGTCTTGCCAGTTGCCCTTCTTTTTGCTCCCTAATTCAAAGCACATTGAGAAGGAACGCCATCTGAGTCCTCCAAGGATGCCACAGCTGCTGTTCTGACATGGTGTAGACAGAAGAGTGCGTACTTCCTTAGAGAGGGTGTGAGAGATGGAAGCACCACCTTCAGAAGCGCATGGATCTGCATGGACGATATGCTGAGTAACAATAGCGTCACACTTTGGTATTTTGTTTAATAAATGTTTCTCTGATAACGAGGGAAATTTTTTTTTTGACTTACCCTTACGTGAGGGGGCTTCAAGAAGTACATAGGAAAGAAGTTTAAAAGATGGTGGAAAATGCAGGTGCATTTTTTTGAAGCCCTTTTGTATTTTTGCTTTAAACTTGCCTCAAACTTGACAGTCAAAGAGTTCTGGTGGCACAGTGGGTGAAGCGTCGATGATAACTGCGAGGTTGTGGTTGCAAGGCTGGCATCTCAAATCCAGCAGTCACTCTGTGGAAGAAAGAGGAGGCTGTCGCCCCTTTCATGATGTCTTGAAAACCTTAAGGAACAGTTGTAGTCTATCCTTGGAAGTGGAATTGGCTTGGTGACAAATTTCCAGATACATTCTAGATTCTTAAGGGCTGGTCCATTAATGCTTCTTCCTACTTGAATGAATGCAGAAAAATGGATACGCTTCAACAAAAAAATGCCTTTTCAGATGTCCAAAGTTCTGCCTTCTGTTTCTTCTTTCCTGGCCAGAAGGAACAGCGACAAATTCAGGGCTTCGTTAATGATCCTATTGTGAAACATGGTGGCCTGTTATCACTTATTAGATCTTTTGCTTTGATGAAAAGTGTCAATATATGCAAATAGTCACTTTGATCCATGATGTGACATGTCGGGTACACAGAATCTAAACATATTATCTTTGAGTAACAGGCTCTAATGACATCAGAACCGCTTTCCTGAAACAAATGATCATTGTAGAGACTAGAAATGCATCCTGGATCCTGAAGAATGAATCAGCTCCTTAGTCATCAGCCACCTACACTCATCGGGTGAGAGTGTGATGTGGGTTTGGAAGGCTCTTTGGTCTCTTCCTAGGCTTTAGAATGCTACAGTATAATGTCTTCTTGTATCTTGCATCAGGTCCTAGAGCGGTAAAAGGACACCAGTGGGAAATCTGGCGAAGTCTGTAAAGACTCTGTAGTTGTTAATAATTGCCCCAATGTTAATTTCTTAGTTTTGACACACACACATCTGTGCATTATGGTTAACACTGGGGAAATCAGGTATGGGATATATGAGCATTCTCTGCATATCTAACTGCTCTGTAAATTTTAAATGACTTCAGAATAATATTGTGGGATATGATGGTGTTAAAATTCTCCAGCCAGTGCAATGCCTTCTCCCAGGGAGAACTGCAGCTGCCACAGAATTACTTCATAAATTTACTGGAAAACACAAGATGATTGCCAGGTATGGGTTCAGATGATCAGAGCCCTTGTCCAGGATCTGCTTGCTGCTAGTCATATGATGATGGACATTTGATCCTTCCTGTGGCCTCAGTTATTTGATCTGCAATGAGAGGCTGGACTCCTAGGATAATCTCTAATGTCCTTTCAGCTTAGGTTTTCAGTCAAAGATCTCCAAAATGTCACGTTCTTCTGCAGAATTCTCGGTTCTTCTGAGATGTCTGGTGAAGTCATCGTTATACCCAGAAATTAAAAGAAGGACCTTAAATATAGTTCACTTTAGTCTGTGGCAAACACAAGGAGCTCAAAACCCACTAGCACTCTGTGTTAAGAAGACTGCAAATTCATCTTTGTGAATGGGTCCTTCAATATTTTGTTAGTCAGCTGGAGAGTTATGAGATGAAATCCTGAGTTTTTGTTCTTTTCCGGAGGTAGAGATCCTCTATAGATTCCTTTCTAGGAGCAGAGTGCTCTCATACACCAAAAGCAGAAGCTGGCAAGAAAGATGAGAAAGTGTTTTGTCACGACACTAGAAAAACTGTACCTCGTCTGAACTCCTAGGATAAAATGCCTCAAATGAACTGCTCTCTCATCTCTAAACACAAGTAATGTGTCTAATACTGGTGTGATTGGTTTAATACTGCTGTTGACCAAGATATTATCGTAAGCATTGTGCCAATCAGAAGCAAGATGTACGCTAATTCAAGCTGCGGAAGAGCTTTTGGATATGGCAGACAAAATTGGGAGAGGAGTAGGTGGCCAAGGAGATGGTGTGTGGAGGCACAACTGCCCTCCCTAGCTTCCAAAACTGATTGCCACAAAGAAGAAGTTCAACCTTTCTCCACCCTTCATGTATTTTACACTTTTCTGACCTTGACTTTCTGTCCCATGGCACTCTTCTACAATTGGGTTCATTAATTCATTGTAGTGGCCACACAATTCACAGAATAAGCTCACAATTATGGGGTTTCTTAGGGAACTTAACAGGTTACAATTCAGGTAAGAATTGCTTTGGATACAGTTGTTTAGCCAGGACAGGGTCTTCTCTGTTGTGACCACAAGCAAGTCTCTCTTGCTCTTGGCTGATTGGCCCGATCTCTGGCCTGCTCAGGCACTGTTACAACAATATTGCAGCGTTACTAATAAATATCCAATGGGCAAGCCATTCTACTGTAAGCCTCATCCTGAAGGCATTCACCTCTAGCTTGATGGATCAACAAACTCAGCTCCTTCAATTAAGTGCTCAGAGGCAACCCACTCCCCCAAATAGCCTCCTGCCTCGAAGTGCTTAACTTTACTTGTTCTATGGGCTGGGAAGTCTACCTACTGCAGAGGTGCTCACATTTTTTTTGTTTGTTTCTGTTTTCAGGATTTATTTTCATTCTGGAACATATATTGAGTACCTTACATTGGGTAGGTTTTGCACTAGATGAATAAGAAATCATCATATTCCTCATATAGTTGCAGTCTATTGTAACAGACATGAAAAAAGGTAAATTAGAATATGGTAGGTACTATTGCAGTCAGGTCCTTGGGGCCATGGGAACAAGAAACAGTAAGTTTCATGCGTTTGAAAGTTAGAGGAATATTGAAATGTAAACACCTGGAACATCACAGAAGCAAAGGTGAAGGAGTAGTCAATAGGAATATATATAAATATGAAAAAGTTGAGAGGAACCGTCCTAAATGTTAGACTGGAAAGAAAGTCAAATGAATCAAGGAGATGAAATTCCTCGTTACTTTCTTATACTCAGTGTCTTAGTCTTAATACAAAAAATTACATGTACTATATTATAATTATGACAAAGCTGAAGTTTCAGTAACAGTTTTAATATTTATTGACATCTATTTAAAGAGAAAGAAAAAGGCAAGTAAGCAAAAAGTTTTGCCTATGGAACTCAAAATCCTTTTGTCATTTGCAATATCTTTGACATTTTGCAGTGATTTAGCAAGCCCATTTTTTTCCTACTAAAATCTTAGAAATATATATATTTTTAGCATGCAAGTTACTTATAAAATGACCAAGTCAAAATGATCTACCAACTGCAAAAATGCAAAACATACATTTTTATTTATTTACTACATTTACCATAAGTGCATTGAAAATTCTTTATATGCACAATGTATGTTTACCTACCTTGCATAGCTGCATGTGACCATATTGCACAACATAACACAATTAACTGTGTACATTTTTTGTCATTACCTGAATTTACTCTGATTCCTTGCACTGAAATGGAATGAGCCAGGGATGTATAGTCCGGTCAGTAGCTACTGACAGCCAGCCTCAAGCACACTTCCAAATGATCATCAGTCATGGTGGAACGGTACTTGGATATAATGATCCTTCTGTGGGAAAAGGCTGACTCACATAAATATGTAGAGCTGAATAATGCAGTCAAGGAGGTAGCACATTTCCTCATGTTTGGGTACTTTACTTCTGCGAGTAAGTTTGAGAACCGTTCATGTGCTCTGGACTTTAGCTGAATGTCGGCTTATAGTGTCAAAGTCTCCCATTCTGTATGAAAGTGGTACGTTTTTGTCTTCTGACTTGGTCCAGCTTCCCCACTCATTTTAATACCCTTATGTTTAAGAGGGAAAAGAAAACAAGCCAGGTTTCAAAATTGGCGATAACTTATCTTGTCAGTTTTGCTGCACCTAGCGCAGTTGTTTGCAAGTGCATTTGACACCTAAGATCGCATCCACTTGGCTGCACGGTATATCAATTAAGCGATGGGATTGATGATAGACTTACATCTGTTTTTTTTTAATGCCATGTAATCTACCCACACTACATTTGCGATTGGCTAGTAAATTGCAATTGAAGAATTGAGCACTCCTGATCTACTGCTCTATCTCATGCTTTGGTTCCAGGTACTGCTATCCAGTTCCTGTGCTTCTCCTCTGTTGTCAAAACTATCTCTTGGATCTTGGGGTCCAAAGGATAAACTCTACTCCTGGTTCTTCTCGCTTACTGGCAGCAACTTCCTGCTTCTGAGATGACTCATTTTATACCAAGCAGGATGGCGAAGACAACCTTTTAAACAATCAGAGATGAATCATAGAATACCATTAATGTCTACCCCATCTTCTTACTCAAACCTATCAGGAACAGGAAAGGCCATGTTGGGACTAAGAAAGACCATGACGAGAAGAGGCAGATTGAACCCTCACAGCATGACAGCAGCTGTCAGGTGATACCAGGTGTGCAGAGAGATCTTTCCTTTCCATTTCTAGTGTCTTAAATCCCCTTCTTGCTTTAACACTCATGTGGATGGGTAACGGAATTCGTTCCTATTAAAATCACCTCTTAGGAAACAGACTTTATTGTCATTTGTCACATAGATCCTGAAGTGGAATGCTAGTTTCATTGCTGCATGTTGGTTAGCTAGGAAGTATTGTGATTGAGGAGAGAAGAGTGAAGACAGGATCTGAGGGTAGTGCAGGTGCACCCTCTAGAAGAGCAGAAATTGGAGGAGGAGGGGGGAGTTGCTAGAGATCAACCCTTTTGCAGTTTCTCAGGGTGAAGATGTATGTATGTGATTCCATATTATTATGCTGCTGCCCATCTCACTTACAGCTGAAGGCATTTGCATCTGTCTTTGAAGTCCTAAGAGAAAATATGCCCCTCTCACTGAGGATCACTAAGGAACTTAGGGCTATAGCCTCACTCTCTCCAGCAGTTGATGAAAGGAAGGGAGCTCAATGATACTGTCTATGTGATGGTTGATTGGTTGGAGATCACTATGACAGGACTGGGTCTAGAATCTAGTTCTTCTGAGCCCTAATCAGGAAAAACCAAACAAAAACCAAGGCAACAAACAAAACAAAACAAAACAAAGAAATCCAAACCAACCAACGAGTCAACAAACAAACCACCTTGCCCTCTTGTCAACTCTGACTTCTTCTGGCCCCACATTTGTCAGAGCAGAAATATGCTCCATAGGCTTTTCAAATGCTGATAGATAGATAGATTGATTGATTGATCGCAAGTGAATTGCCTCATCTTTCAATTCCTCTTGGTAAACTCTAGCCACCAACTTTTCCATTTAAGTAGAGCATGTTACCTGTTTAGCAAAAACAGATTCCCATGGATTCCTAGATGAGTAGTCAACTAGTCAGGAATGGTTCTGGGCTTAAGAGAGACATTAGTAAAATTTGTCTTACATCTTTTCCAGGCCTCTGTTTCATTTCTCCATTTTAGACAGTATTACTCTACAAATGTCTGGTGCCCTCAAACTACCAAATCTCCATAAAGTTCTAACTGAAAACTTTTTCCATGGACACCTTCCAACCTCTCTCTTTCTCTTTTTTTTTTCCTCTCTCTCTTTCTCTTGTCTTAAAAACTTAACCACCTCAACTTAACACGTAACCAGGTCTTTCTTCCTTAAAGACCTGAATTCCTTGTTCACGAAGTTGTCAAATTCACTGGTTGCTGTGCTAAGTGTGCTAACAGGCTATCTCTTCAGGGAACATTTTAACTTTGTAAAATATTTCACATCTTTTATCCTTTTGGATTCTCAAAATATCCCAGAATGTAATTTGCCCAAATGTTTGTTGGCAGTAAAATTTTGAGTGGAACTCAGGTTAGCTGAGCTCCAATTCTTGGATGTTTTTCTACACCAAATGGGCACACACACATACACACATATACATACATAAATATGCACACACACATATATACATATATAAACACACATGTATATACACACATATTTTTAAAAGTTTGTGGAAAAACTGTCTTTGAATTTCATTTTTCCATGAACCTTTTAGAGTCCCTGGAGTCTCTAAAAGGTTTGAACCACCAACTTTGTGGTTAGCAGCTCAAGGTCTAACCCACAGCTCCATCGGGGCTTCTTATTGATGAGTAAAATATTCAGAGCAGGATAGTGGTGGTTCAGCGGTAGGATTCCCACCATTCATGTAGTAGATACAAGTTTGATCTCTGGTCATTGTATCTCCCATGCATATCTGTCAGCAATGGTCTGATTTTTGCTTCAACGCTGAATAGTTTTCTGTAGGTCTTCCAGGTGAAAGTGAACTAGGAAGAAATGTTCAGCAACCGAGTCTCCCCCAAAGCAGTAAATTAAACATACACATCTCAACAGTCAATGGGTAATCAATGTAGGACTGGTGCCTTGCCTGTCAGTGTTTCCTTCTGCTGGATATTGGGTCCCCAGGAGTCAGGATCAACTTGATGCCAGCTAACAATAACAGACATGTATTCACATATTTCTATTTCATCAACATCCAGTGTATGGTTTTCCCCAGCACCCTGGGCCATGCATTGGGCCACAGATGTAGCCAGGAAAACCCTGGAGTCCTTAAAATTATAGCCTGAAGCTAGCTGACCTTTGTCTCTGGAGAGCAGCATTGAACTCAGCAGCACACAGTGTTCATGTTCATCTCTTGCCCCCTCTTGCCTTCAGGGGGTTCTTGTCAGCACTGGTCCTTCCTGTAGATTCTGCCTCTTGATTTGAAGTTGTGTCGATGTTCAAGAATCCCGTCTGATAAGCAGCTTCTTTCCCCCTCCCTTTGCTGGCTCCTAACACACAGCAGGTGCCTACCTGTGGGTGCTGAACTGCACAGAGTCAGGATCTGAGCGACAACCTACATGAGGGGGGTCAGGGGGGCCCTGAGGAAGATTTTTAAAAAATAAACACACAGATTGCTTTGGGAGGCTAGCCTCTTACCCCAGGGGTGCCACAGTTCCTGACCATGTTGGAGCCCCTCTCGCCATCAGCTTTGATTTTCCTTAGGATCAGCCTCAGCATTGACAGCCCTGCCTCCTTTGAAGGGCTCCATGGGTTTTGGAAATAGCTAAGCCAGATGGAGCCAACTCCTGTGCAAGAAAGTGACTTATCAGGCTAGATGATGCTATTTTTGAAACAAACTATTACAACAAAATAAATGATTCTGAAGCCATTAATTAGACTTTGCAGTGCGTTTCATATATTGTGCATTAAAGAAAATGATTAGGCTTGAGAAGTCCTCCTGTCTTGGGAAGTACTGGGCTTGCCCTTTGGAGTGACCTCCCAGACACCTGAGAAGACAGGCCAAAGTGTGCCAAAGATTGTCAGCCATCCCTGGAAGTGAGAGAGGCGTGGCATAGATTCTTCATCAGGGCCCAGGAAGAAATCAGTATCACTGACATCTTGATTTCTGACCCAGATAAGGAATTTCTTTTGCTTTAAGCCACCTAGTTGGTGGTATTTGCTACAGTAGCCCCTGGAAATGAAAACGAAAGCATAAACAAGGCCGTGGGAGGAGTTGGGAGTGAAAACAAACAATAACAATGACAACAGAGAAAACCGAACTCACTGCTACTCAGTCAAGGCTGACCCATAGCTCCCTTACAGGAGAGGGTGAAACCGCCCCTCTGGGTTTCTGATACTGAACTCTTTATGGTGATAAAGGTCCCGTCTTTTTCCTATGATCCCGCTGGTGGCTTTGAACTGCTGTCCTTACAGTTAGCAACCCCAATGTATGATGATGTAGTTGAAATTGAGGGAGATTCACGAAGTAGAATCCACACGATCAGGCAATTGATTCAACATGCTGCATGGGCGGGGAGGCAGAGTCTGGGATGGCCAGGCTCACGGACTGAATGAATGTGGGCTGGATTCCTTCTCTGCATTAGGGAGAGAGACTAGAAGCTGATGGCAAAATGCACAATTTAAAACCAACCTGTATTTCCTTGTCTGTGAAGTGAATAGTATTTTCTATTTCCATAAAAACACATTTTTCCTACTTTTAGATAGTTGCTTTTCTCAATGTCTAAAGAGTAATTTAAATAAAGATATTTACACAGTAAAGTTTTCTTAGTAGTTCTAAACAGAGACATATGTTTAAATGCTAAATAAGTTTTAAATTAGGCAGTTTTTTGTTTGTTTTCTTTTTGCCCTTCTAACATTCCTGTTATCAGGAGAAACCAGTCTCTGGAAAGGGACATCAGGCTTTGTACGGTATTCTTGCCCAATGTGTACCTTTTCCCTCTGGCACAAGCTTGAATAAGCATATGAGACTCACTTTTGGGCTCAGACATCAATAACATTGGGGGCTCTCTTGGCCAGAGCCAATGCTTAGAAGGACAGAAGTTCTCTGGTGGGAATATCCAAGTGCCAATCCAATCCCAGAAATTTCAACTTGGGATCGATAAGTCCCAGTGGAGAGAACCTATAGACACATGGAACTTCAAGAATTAAAATTGGCTTCTTCAATTGCACTTTGAAACATGCTTGAAACTGGTGCAGTCGGTCAAAGGACACAGACTATAATCTGAAAATTGACTCAGGTTGTTCCTTGTAAGGAATCCACCTCAAATACTTTATGATGCTCTGGATTATGGAAACTGGCAGGTTCACTCTCATCCTTTTGTCTGTTCCCTCATGTCCCAGTGAATCCCCCTGAAAGAATGGTTCATAAGGATTGTCCAGAAGCAGAAGGCATCAAGGAAGACCTGGTCTTGGTCTCATTTCTCCAATCAACTGAAGAAAATTGGTTTACAAAGCTTCAAATCACCATGCTATATGATTCAGACCAAATTGCTTCATTGCCGTGGTATTATCGTGTCTGGTTCCTTGCTTCTCCAAATGTGAAATCCCCAACAGCACTGCTGGGATGCTCCTAGTTAAGCAGAATTGTAGACCACACTTTAGACTTAGTGAATCAAATTGACCACTCCAACAGCAAAGCCGGATAGCACAGGTTTAGGTAACTGACTGCTTGTCAGAATGAGAGTGGCTGGGGACATTACCTCTCTGTCATGTTTGGAATAGAGGCACCAAAATCCACATTTTCCAAGATTCCCTGAGAGTTATTGTCTCACAGAATCAGTGAATACCTAGTACGCATACAGCCACTGTCCTATAGAGCACCATGCAGACAGTGCCAATCTACCATGGCCCAAACATTCAGGCTTTGTAATCCTTGACATTGCCCCCTCCATCTCGTAGACAAGAAAACTGTGGTCTAGAGAGTGAAATTAAGGTGCCCAAGGTCATATCACTAGGCAGTGGTAATTCCAGCACTAGAAGCCAGCTGTTTGGAATCCTATTCTAATGTTGTCTCAACCCAAAGAGAAATAGCTAGGATGCAAAGTGTCCCATTGACAGTATTATCAAAAGGAGCTTTGATGGTGCACTGAAGTGAAGAAGAGGACCTCCATAGTAAGTTTATTAAAGTGAGCCAATTAAAGAAGATAAATATAACACCTGAGGTCGAAGGCTTGTGTGTATACCATTCTTGGCCAAGTAAAGCTCCGCGCTCAAATGTGAAATAACAAAGTGATAGGAGTGTCCATTGACCCATACAATGGCTTTCCTATGGAAAAGTGCACGGAGAGGTCATCGTATTTACAGACACGGCAAGAACCAACCATTCCTTCATAAGACAGGACAACATTTGTAAAGAAGATTAATTAATGGCTCTGTCATTCTCTATGTGAGAATGACTTTGTAGCTTTGGATTTCTTTCATGTGGAGCTCCTTCAAATTGAGAATAACCTAAGACTACAACAGAGAGAGGAATGAATGACTTTGGTAGTGAAAACCAAGGCTGGAGAGCGTCCTTCAGCTCTGTAAATCTCTGTATGGATCTCATACCATGTACTGTCCCACCCTGTCTCCAGAAAACAGAATGGCAGCTTCTGATCATGAGCAGGACTGCTATAATCCAATTTAGATTACTACCACTCAACCTCTACTGCCTGGTGATATCTGTAATTACTCAGCCTACAATTTATAGGGTATTGGACCTTTGTGATGTGACTATAGGCTGATCTTGTGAAGGAAATCACTAGGCCTTGCTTGCTACTTCATCTTAGCCTAGAGGCTGTGCTGAAACCTGTTCAGCTATGTACAATCAGCCTCTGACAGATGAATGATAGCTGTATATGAGGAAGTGAACACAGTCTCCTGCCAACCGAGGTGACAATTCTACCACTCAGTTCAACCACTTCTCCTTCTCTTGACAGGCACTATCTAAACCCACCAGCCTACCGCCCAAGTGGACTTGATTCTGGTTCATTGCAAGTGGGCAGGGCAGAGTAGAACTGCTCCCGAAAGTTTCCATGGCTGTGAATCTTTACAAGAGCTGACAGTCTTCTCTTATCCCCTTGAAGTGGCTGGTGGGTTTGAACGGCTGATCTTTGGGTTGACAGTCCAGCACTTACCCCATTGTACTACTAGGCCTCATCGGAGACCTATCTAGGACATTTAAAAATCCTGTTCTTTGAACTGGCCTGATGATTCTTAAAATCTGAAAAGTGACCAATTGCTGTTCACACACTCACAAAGCAAATGGTCCACCCTGCGCTGCCATGTTGTTCTGCCCGCCTGCGGCAGCCAGAAACAACCCTGTCTTCACTCTGGTGTCAAGGGTCCTCTCAAATTCCTCCCTCACACCCCTAGCTGCCCCATGTCGGCTGGGGAGATTGCTGCTTTTTTACCTCCTTTGTGAGACTTAAAAAGCTTCCTATTCTTCCTTTGAAATGGAGGAGTCAGTCCCATCTTGGGGTTTCTTTGCAAAATAAGTAAGCAGTCCCTTTCAAAGCCCCTGGGAAAGCTTTCAATAGAGGATTTAAGGCAGGCCTGAGGAGTACATGCGATTCTGGTCTTAAGATGTTGTCTTCAGCATTAGGCCTCAAGAAATCCAGCGGATATTTCCATTGTGTCAGGGAAATGAATTGCTTCACTCTTTGCCTATGAAAAATATTTGCTTAATTGAACAAAGTCACCAATTGGGCAGTCCTCGCTGGGAACCACCGAGCTAAATCTTCCCGGGACTTTCTTCTGTTAACAAGAAAGAGCATTGTCTTCAATGTGGTGTCCTGTGTCTTTTTCCTGACCAACTGAGTACCTTCTTAATGTCTGACAGGAAAGAATGAAATGAAGATTAAGACAAATTCCTGCACTCCCAGTCTCTTCGGTTACCTGTCGAGCTGATGCTCCAGAACACAAGGCTCCCAGACAGCACTTACTTACTCTGTCATTGTCTTGCTCAGATGAGTTTGCAGCAAAGTAAAATGGGGGATTGGGGTGGGGATGAAAAAAGTTGTGGAAAAAAATTATGTGAAAAGATAATGATATTTTTCCCACGCACTTTTAAAAAAACCCCAACCCCATGCATATTTTCATGCACATCTTCCTCAATAGATGAGTTTGCAGTATACCTATAATAAGGACAGAGGAGCCTTGGTGTCATAGTCATGACACATTGGGCTGTTCGAAGCCCCCAACTGCTCTGTGGAAGAAAGACGACTTTCTATTCCCATATAGTTAGTCTCAAAAATGCACCAGGAGCGTTCTACCCTGTCCTAGAGGGTCCCTACGACTCGGTATCAATGCAATGGCAGTGAGTTTTTGTTTGCATGGTTTTGTTCCTCTACAATATATGTAGCATTAGGGACTTTCAGGATTTACTGATATCGTATGTTTATTCAAGGTGTTCATTATCTAATTAGAGGTGGAAAGAAATATAGCATTAAATAACAGATAAGTACCAGAGCCAAAAAATATCCAAGAAACCAGTTACTAGCAAGTTGACTGATTCCTGGAGAACCTGTGTGGATCAAAGCAGAACTCTGTTCTACAGGGTCTGGGGGAAGTAGATAACCACGTCTTACTTGAGAGGCACCATCAATCTTTCAGGTAACAGTAGAACCCTTAACTGTTTGGTACACTCTGGGCAACTGTTCACTCATCTCTACTAAAAAGGCAAATAATACGCTACTGTCTATAAAGTAAACATTTGGGTAAGTTCTGTGCATGAAATAGATCTAGATCAGGAGCCACCAAACTTTCTATGAAGGGTCCGGGAGTAAATATTAGGATCTGTGAACCATATGGACTCTGTTGCAGCGGCTCACAGCTGCTCAACTCTGCTGTCACTGTATGAAAGTGGCCAGAGACAATATGTAAATGAATGCATGTGGTTGTGTTCCAATAAAACTTTATTTACAAAACAGACAGAAGACTAGATTTGACCCATGTAGCGCTGCCAGATTTAGCAAATAAAAAATACAGGAGACCACCCTTTACATGGGAATTTCAGCTACGCAAGAATATATTTTTTTCATATCTCCCAAATATTACAGTGAGTTTACTTACACTGGGAGTATTGTATCTTACAGTTTGCTGATCTCTGACTTAAATCAATATGTAGATCAAGCATATTTTTGTCTTAGTCAATTAGAATTTGGGGGCCTGAATCATATCATCTCAAACTGGAGAAAGATGGTAGACAATTTTGTACCCTACTTCCTGGATCCCAGAGATGGAAGGCAATCTGTCCATAGTTATACAACTAATTACAGACAGTTGATTCTGGAACCAGGCCTCCAACTCTGCTGGATCAAGCTGCTTGGGGCTGACACCTGCTGACATAGAGCTGGTACTAACTCAGCCACTACCAAAACTATCTCGACTCTTCCCAGTTGCCACATAAAGTGTTTGGACCACCTTCAAGGACGAGCTCCACAAGTTCTTCCACAAATACTCTGGCTTTCAGGTCACTAAGGAAAAACTCTCTTTATTTCTTGATGATGGGCCAAACACTCATCTTTTTCTTATCCAGTGGCACAATACCCAGAGAATTCAATGGGAATGTGGTTCAAATGTTACCAACCTCTAATATCTTTAATGTTGTATTTCATCTTGTCTATGTATTTTATAAAAACAAGGAAAATTTATATTTAATGCATATACAATAAGTCAAAAGATATTGCTTTAGCATATTTGAAACCTTTCTTATACCAGAATATCCAAACGTGAAGCTATTGGTTCTGGACATATCGTCTATCTAAACTATGGTAAGGTTTCCATCTCTCTAACTCTGCCCTAAAGAATTCACCACATCAAATCATGTTCCCCTTCCTTGTTTTTTGAGTTTTGTTAACAAAAAGCTATCTGCAGGGGCAAGATTGGGGCTGTAGGTTGAATGGGGTAAGGATGCCCAACAAAATTCTCACAACTGCCATTGCTACTCTCGAATAATAAGCAGACTCTTTCCTGTTTCCATCACATCGTTGTGATTGGGAAAACATTTTTTTCCCCTTGGTCCATTTTTTCTGGCATTTTCTACATCAATGCAGTTCTCAATTCCCTTAACATTTCTTCATAATAAGTAATGATGATTGTCTTGTGTCTTTTGAGAAGATCTATTTGCATACACATTTTACTCCTTAAAAACAGTTTCCTTATGCTGTCCTCTCAGCCTTGAATTTAACTGATCAAGGAGATCCTCTCAGAAGCCATCCTTTTGATTTAATTTTTTTGAGACATGCGAAGAAGATCAAGGTAAGGGTAGTACTAAGGTGACTAGTCTTGTCTTTTATCTACTGATCGTAGAGACTTGTTTAAACATGTTCTGTTTTTAAAATAAATCTGTGCACATAGGATCGAAACCCCAGTGGCAATATCTTTTGAGTTAGCCTTGTGTATACACACAGGAGGGGGCTTTAAAAGGTTCATGAAAAAACTTAATTATCTCTTTAGCTCACATTTCCACGAATTTTTTAAATCAAATTTCTATTGATAAAAACTGACACACGTTATAGAGACTGTCTTGGGAAATTAGGTCAACGTTGTGCTTCATGCTTAAGAAATCTTCTAAGTAATGTAAGTGTCCATCGGAGTGAAGCACATGGAACTTAACATAGAGTCCTGGACTCTATCTTTGCTCCCTTACTTAAGGGCTATCTGTAGCTTCTACCTTTCTTTTATACAGTCAGGTTAATAATATGCTCTTCACAAAGAATGTGTCGAAAATTCTGAGCACAACCCATGTCACACACTCTTCAATAACATGAGCTTTCAGAGTTCCTGGATAGTGTAAGTGAGTAATATACTCGATGCCAAGCAAACGTTTGCAAGGTAGAATGCACCCAGAGATGCCTTGGAAGAAAGATCTGGTGATCTGCTTCTAAGAAAAATAGTCAGTCGTTGAAAACACCAGGAAGCACGGTTCTGATCTGACACTATGTGGTCATGTGGAGTCAAGATTGGAATCTATGCAGCAAACTGGTTTGGATCAGTTTCCCTTCCCTTTATGGCCTGCGGAGACTAGGGCAGCACCAGGCACTGTGAATCTGCCAAGCGCATAGTATATCTCTGAGTCTATGTCCAAGCAGGTAAAGGGAATCAGCTTTTCTCTTTTCCAAAGTGGAATTGGTTGACCATAGCTGGAGTTCTCGGTACCACCTCTTAGCCATGTGCAAACTTAGGAGAGGGTTGGAAAGCAGGTGGTATTTGAGAAGTGAAAGGAAAGACGGGTGGACAGTATGTGCCTATTATGCTCCCCTCATGATGCAAAATCTTTTGTACCTATTGCCTTCTTTAAGTGGTAGAAGATTTTATCCATCTCACTTTATGAAGAAGGAAACAAGCTGAGAGAAATTAAGTAATTTGATCAGACTCATGCACACCTAATCTCTTGAAAAGAAACACTCAACTTTCTTATTTTAAATATAGATGAGAAGATCTCTGGGTTTTTAGTTAGGACAAAATTTCACTTAAGCAGTACAGGGATCATTGTCCTTCTATGTCTGGTGAATGGTGTGTGGTTAGCTCTTTAGAATCTTTGCTTATTTTAGAATCCGTGCTTCTAGTTGCACATTGCCATTATCGTTCAGACCACCATTTCTAGGGCTTTGTCAGTTCAGGAGATAGTAACACTTGGGAATGCAAAATATTTGGACCTCCTTGTTTGATTTTCTTCTTTTTGCGAAGTCTTCCCTTTCCCTGACATTCTTCAAAGGATAAAGGGCACAGTGACAAGCACTTCAATGACAGTGACAATTAGGGTATAATTTGTGAACGAAAATTTGTCAATTGCCTTCATTACTTTGGAATCAACAGTTTGCTTTTCATTCTCTTTTAGCTTTGTGTTTAATGGAGAGTCTAATGAGCCTGCTGGATTGAGCAATTCTTCTCTCTAGACTTCTCCCTTAAACAACAAATTGTGACATGGTACATATTGCCAGAAAAGGAAAATAAACTCTCAAACACGTCCTGCATTTTGATAATTTATTCTCTGTCAAAAATTAGAGGCACATACACAGACTTTGAATCACCTCCCCCCCCCCACCACACACACACACACACACACACACACACAGCATATAGCTAGCAAACCTAAATAAATGCCTAGGACTCATATGTTCTGGTGATAGCCAGCTCACCAAATAAAACATTCATTTGTGTACTGATAAATGGGAAAACATAGCAAATGGAGTGACTGTTGGGGTTGATTGGGATTCAAGAAAAATCAATTTGATCAGCTTATTTTAGAGATTTTCTAGGCAGTAAGCATTGCGTGTCTCTTTCCTGTAGTAGGAGTTTTGTAAGAAATCTGCTCTTCTCTCAGCGACGTGTAGAATTATGCAGACTGGACAGTTTTGGCTTATTTGTTCCTTTATACTTTGGCTTTGGGATTTGATTGGCTAAATTTAATAGTGGCCTTTATTTTACTGCACATTTAGTTGGCACAACATTTCATGCTAATTGGATGGGATCTTATCTTTCAGAGAGTTTGGTCCTAAGCAGTCTCTCACTTAAGTACAGTTAATTCCCTTTTGAGATCCTCTATCACTGATGACATGAGATCAAATAACTAACTAATTCAAACTGATGTCCACTTTCTATCAAAGTCATCATTCACTTTCCTGGGAGGAAGTAGTTTTCAGAATTTGCAATCTCTGGGGAATGATTTTTTTCGCTCCTCAAATAATGAGAGTGTGAAAAATGAGAAGTCTAAAATTCTTGCTTCCTTTCTATGTCAAAGGAAATTGTTGTCATTAAAGATTTTGTATCCTCAGCCTGTATCACAATTTAAAAAGGCTTGTAGGATTCCTGCAAAATACCTCTCTGTGCATCAGTGTTGGAGAAAAATGTGTTAACAGGCATGAAAGCTTTCAGGAAAATGGCCAATATTCATTTGTAGAGCTGAATTCTTAATATTTTAGATAAAGACATCCTTCAGGGTTGGAATGTATGCAAGTGTTTGTGTGTATGTGTGTATCTATTTATATATGTGTGGGTTACTGCTGAAACCGACAGAATGATATATATATATATATATATATATAAAATTTTCCCCATTAACTTAAAAAACACCCTCATAAGAGCACACACACCATATTTTCACATATGACACACTTACATAAATAACATAATGTACATAGAGCTCATAGGAAATGAAGGTGTGGGTTATGCAAAAACTATCTAATGTGCCTTTTTTGAGCAATAATATGAAAGTTCCCGGAAAATGTATATTATTGAAAAACTCTGCATTGATTTCAACTTTTTTGCACCCAAATAAACTCATACTAATTTGTTATAACATGTCCGAATGGGATAGAGTTTGAGAGATTGGAAAGGATAAGGCTTCAGTTTCAAAAGAACTATCGAAACAACATGAATTCCGTTAGAATTGAAGCAAGAACAAATGTTCAATCTATGGTGGGGCTTGGGTGGAATAATGTTGGAATCATTGATGATTTACCAAAAGAGTTTAAGAGGATAAGACCCTGAAGAAATGAGCTGGTTACAAGTGGATAACTTCTTTCAATAAGGGATGAGAGGATGGAGGAGAGAAATTCCTCAGCAGCAGCACCTCTATGAACTAGAAAGGAAACAATTTTGCCTTTATCTTAACTGAAGAGGACTGACAATTAACAGCAGCAACAATGGCTAACTCTGTAGATATCTCAATTGGTTCAATTCACACAATTCTGACTGAAAAAATAAAGTCGAGCAAACTTTCTGCTTGGTGAGAGGCCAAAATTGTCCTGCTGAGGAGAAGAGTGGCTCTTTTATGGGAATTTTAAACACATGGAATCAAGTTGCTGAAGCATTTCTTGGAAGAATTGTAACAGGAGACGAACCATAGTTTTATCAATATGATTCTGAAGAAAAAGCACAATAAATGAAAGGTCAAAGTGGTGCAGGGTAAGCAAAGTTCATGGAACCCCAGGGCTGTTTTTGCTTTTTCTTGTATGTTCAAGACAACACTTCATTCAGTTGTAAATAGGGGCACTACGAGTTGGACGTAACCTGATGGCACCTAACATCAAACACAGGCATTTTTTGTTGTTACTGACTTTCTGGAGAGTCAAAGAGTGATCACACCCATCTATTATGAGAATGCTTTGAGAAAGTGAGGCAATTTTCTACTATAAAAACACCCAGAAAAGCTCCACCAGAGATTTCTTCTCTACCACAGCTACTATTGCTCATTTTGTCTCACAAATAAGGGCAGTTTGGGAAGAGTTTTAATAGGATATTATTAGGTATTTAATGTACAGTTCTGATTTAGCACCTTCTGACTTGTTTACCCCCCCCCCGATCTTAAAACAACACACCTTAAAGGTACCTATTTTATGAAAATTTAAAAATATAAATGGAATACATTGAAATATATAAATAATATAAAAATAATGCATTGAATTGGTTAAAGTTCTGCAATTTGAGTTCTTTAGAAATATACAAAGTGACTGGTAACATCATTTCTAAAAGTGTCTTGAACTAGATAAAATCCATGCTGCCAAACCATTTTATATTCACTTTCCATTTTAAACTATTTTCTACAAGATTGTGGTAGCCCCTCCACCCCCTGCCTGTAGCAGAGGAATGTTCTGCAGCAAGCTAATAGCTACTATTGATCTGAAGGTGTGGCAGTCACTTAATCTGGTGTCAATTTGAGGTTTAGGAGTGTAGGGGTGAGTCTAGCCAATGAGACCTCTGTGTAGGCATGGCTTTATCCTGAGAATTCTGGAAAATCTGGCCATATTTCCCTCTTGGAGGTGAGAGAGTCACTCCTCAGTCCCTTGGAGACATTCTGCTGACAAGACACAAGGCTGATTCCCTGTGAGACACCCTGGAGGGGAAGCCATATGGGCTTACCCTAATGCAACCAGATCTGTGAAGCCACAAAAGCCACATAGAAACTCCTCCCAGTGCTGAGATGCTTCATGAATCTGAAGAAGACTTTATATACTGATATCAGACATATGAGCTAATATCAGATTGTGGACTTAGACTGGACTGGGTTGGGAGACTTTCTCAATGTTCCATTCCTCTTGTATATAAACCTTTCCCTTATATACATATTAGTTTTTATGAATTTCTCTAGTCTACTCAAACTAACACAGAAGACTTAGCTAATGATCAGTGTTTGCAAATATTTCCAGAAAACATCCTACTCTAACCTATCATACAGGATGTAACAAGGAATCATAATTGATCCAACAACAGGTGGCTAAGACCCTTTCTATTGTATTTCATAGGTCTATGTGTCTTTCATTGTACCAGTACCAGGATGCTTTGACTACTGTTGCTGTGTATTAGCTTTGAGGATTTACAAGTATAAGCGCTCTTACTTTGTTCTTCTATTTTAGTCGTGCTTTGCTTCTTGCTTGGGCAAAGGATAAAGTTACATACTCCTGTAACTAATGAAGCCTTGCATAAAGTCACTATGAGTCAGAAATGACTCCATGGCAGTGGAATTGAATTTTGGCTACTTGAGGGCTTTCATTTCCATATAAAGCTGATGATTTGTTTCTCTACATTACTGAAGAATGATGTTGAAATCCGGGCCATATCTATTATCTGTAGATCACTTTGGGGCAATTTGCCACAAAGGTCTCTTCAAATTTGTCAAGAGAAAAGTTGTCACTTTTAGGATTTAAATTAGCCTGACCCAACCCATTGTATTCTCATTCACCTTGTAGGTGGGTCAGGGGTAAACAATGAGTACAGAAGACCAGAGAAGACCTGATGCATTTGAATTGCAATGTTGGTGAACAAACATTGCAAGTACAATAGCTTTCCAGAAGAACAAATATATCTGTCTTGGGTGAAGTACTAGATTGCTTGTTAGACGTGAAGCCGGGGAGACTTGATGTGGTAGTTACATAATCTGGTGTCAATATGAGAGGATTATGAGTAAAGGGATTATGGAGTCGTGTCTGTCAATCGGATCATAGTCAAAGAAGCCTCTATGTAGGCATTGCCTTCTTCTGAGAAAACTGGGAAGTCCCATACTTCCTCCTTTGAAGTGAGAGATACTTCCCTCTCTCTGCCGACTTCCCTAGGTGACACTACAACTGACAAGACACATGGAACTACCCTAATGCCATGAGCTGGACAAGCCACTGTCTTGTGACCGTCTTGCATTTGGATTCATTGCACGTGTTTCATGAGTCTGAAGAGGACTTTTTAGATTGGTATTAGACATATATAGACATGTCCTTGGACTGGACTGAATTGAGATGTTTTCTTAATGTACAATTACCCTTTATTTAAAACTCTTATATATATGTGTGTGTGTGTGTGTGCGCTTATGAATTTGTTTCTCTAGTCTACCTAGACTAACACACTTGGCATCATTTGTTTTGGACATTTTATCAGGAGAGAGCAATAACTGGACAAGGGCATCATGCTTGGCAAGTAGAGGACCCGTGGAAAAAAGAAAGACCCTTAGTGAGATGGATTGACACAGTGGTTGCAATCTGGGGTTTAAATTATGAGGGTGGTGCAGGGACAGCCAATGCTTTGTTTTAATGTACATTGAGTTGCTATGCACCTGAACTGACTCCAGGCCAACTACCAAGAACAACAGTCACAAGAGCAACATATAACATAATATGCTTTAACGCACAACTGGAAACATGTTAATGCAGCAGCAGACAAGGTAGATAAGTAGGATCTCCCCTTGATTAGACACCTTTATGCATGAAAATGTTTCACTAAAAGAGTCGAGAATGCACAGACCAGAAATGTTGGTTTCAGCTAAGTTACATTGAACAAGAAACTATTCTCTAAAAGATATTGAAAACAATTAACATCTTAACAACAAAAGGACAAATGGGCAGAGGACACGAAGAGATATTTTACTAAAGAAGACATGCAGACAGCCAACAAACATATAAAGAGATGCTACTGATCATTAGTTATTAGAGAGATGCAACTAAAAATAGCGCTGACCTCACCCTAGAATCTCACCCTAGAATCAATGGAAAAGTTCAAAAAGAGAACAGAAAACAACAGATACTGGTAAAGATGTGGCTGACTGGAACACTCACCCACTGGAAAGTTGTGTGATATTTTCTTAAAAAGAGGGAAATGAAAAATCATATGACCCACTCCTCCTACTATGTATGTATCCTTGAAAATAGGAGCTAAGAATATATATTTATTTCTGTGTTCACCACAACACTATTCATATTAGCAAAAGAACAGAAATAAGTAAAATGCCCATTTTCAGAAGAATGGATAAACAAGCTATGGCACAGCTATGCACTACACTGTGCAACATTAAAAAATATACCAGGAGGGTTAGGGTAAAGTGTGGGGGAGAAATTATTGATATATAATGCCCTCCCAGGGAGATGCACAATAGAAAAGTGGTGAAGGGAGGCCGCGGTTTTATAAGACATGAAAAAATAATTTCTAAATTTTCAAGGATTCAAGAGGGAGGGGGTGGAGACGGGAGGAATGAGCTGATACCAAGAGCTCAATTAGAAAGAAAATGTTTTGAAAATGATGATGGCAAAGTATGTTCAAATGTGCTTGATGTAGATTTGATGTGCTTGATGGATAAGAGTCCCCAATAAAATGATTCATTAGAATTAATGATGAATTTGTCTAAAACCTCATAATATGGATGTACCTGGAAGACATTATAGTGAGTGAAATAAATCAATCACAAGATAATTGTATCACTCCACCAATATAAAAAGTCAGAAAAGGTTTTCACACCAAAATAAAGGTAGCAGGGGATAGGGGGTAAATTATTAACTATTTGGTTGATCAAGTGCAAACCAAACCCATTACTTTCAAGCTGATTCTAATACGTAGAGACTCTAATAGGGTTTTTGTACAGTTTTATGGGAACATACAGACTAATATCTCTCCCATCCAGTGATGGAGGAATTTGAACTACCAATCTTGTAGTTAGCAGCCCTAGAGTGCCACCATAATAAGATGGAGGTCAGTGTTTAAGGATTATAATCAATGGTATGAAACAAAATGTGCGTTCACTATTTTAGAAGTTTTACAACAGGAAAAAGAATCTTTAAAAAGTGTGTATGTGTCATTCTTCCCTGAATTATTTAATTTTATTTTTTAATTATCTTTTTCCCTGAATTTTCTCATTTCAAAAGTTTAGGCCTTAAAGATCCAGGAAGAAGCTATTTAGCACTTTCTTTCAAACTCCTCTGAAGATCCAGTGCTGGTAGGATAGACCATTCAGGGCTAATGTGTACAACTTACTTTTCAACGGCAATAGCTGCGGTAAGGGAAGAGAGAGCACAGGTCTAGGCTTGTCCCTGCAAACTCTGTGTATGATCTGAGCAAGCCATTTCTTGCCTGTGGCTCACAGTGTGCTTCTCTGAACAACAAAGGCGTTTGTCTATTGGTTCGCTAGTAATTCCCCCATATCTCGCCTCAGAAATACCCGTGATCTGATGCAGACACCAAGAGTAGTGAGCTTAGTTCCGTGGTAGGTCTCGGTTCTACCCTTCTTGACCTCCTTGACAGGTTGACACAAATTACTTCCTTTCTCTAACTTGTTCCCAGTCACCCTATAACTCAACCCTCTGCCATTTTTGCGACGGGTCCCTCTCCATCAGATGAGGGAGCTCAGTCTTGAAAGTATTAACTCCACCGTAGGCAAGCAAGCAAACCACAAGCAAACAAACACAACACCTCCTATTGCTGTTATTTGTGTGATAGTCACTGGAAGCGCTCCCCTGACCATTCATTAGTCTGAATGCTGGCATGTTATTCACTCAGTTCTACTTGTCATCCCTGTTGTTAGGTGTCCTTGAGTAGGCTCCCACTCAAAGCAGCCCTATGTACAATAGAACAAAAGACTTCCTGGGCCTGGGCCATCCTTACACTTGCTATCCTTGAGCCTACTGTAGACGCCACGACGTCAATTCCTCTCATTGAAGGCATTCATCTTTTTCACTGTCTTTCTACTTCACCAGCATGATGTCCTTTTCTAGGGACTGGAATCTTCTGATAACATGTCTACAGTGCACGAGAAGAAACCTTGCAATCCTCACGTGTAAGGAGCATTCTGGATGTCCTTTGCCCTAGGTATGTCTGTCTGTTTTTCAGGCAGACCAAAATACTTTCAATATTTTTTCACCAACACTCTATTTCAAATGCATAAATTCGTCTCTGATCATCCTTGTTCACGGTCCAACTTACACACACATAGGAGATGTTTGGAAATATGCTGACTTGGGTCAGGTGCACCTTCATCATGGAAGTGATGTTTTTGTTCTTTACACTTGAAGCAGGTCTTGTGCAGCACATTTGCATAATGCAATACGGACTTTGTTTCCTGATGGTCACTTTCATGAGCATGAATTATCGATCCATTTAAATGAAATTCTTGCACATTTTAATCTTTTCCACTGGAATCTGCTGATATGTCCAGTGTAATACACCATGTGGTACCTTGCCTGCAGTTTCCATGAACATTAATTGTGGATCCACATCAAACGAAAGCATCAACAACCTCAAACTTGTCTTCATTTATCATGATGCGCCTATCGGTCCAGTTGTGAGGATTTTTGTTTCCTTTACCTTGAGTTGTAGCCCATACTGAAGGCTGTAGTGCTTGCATGTCATAATGTCTCAAGTCCTCCATGTTTTCCGGAAGACATTGTGTCATCTACATATTGAAGGTTGTTAATGAACCTTTCTGTAATCCTGATGCCACATTCATCATATAGCCCAACTTCTGAAATCATTTGCTCAGCATACAGATTGAATTATTATGGTGAAAAGATACAACTCTGATACATATCATTCCTAATATTAAGGAATGTAGTATCCTCTTTTTTCTATTTGAAAAAATTCTCTTGTATATATCCCTCATGACCACAGATAATTACAAACTCTGAATTCCCATTCTTCACAATATGATCCATAGTTTATTATAATTCAGAAGGTCAAATGCCTTTTCAGTAAAATATGGGCAAACTTTTTTTGCCCCTGGTATTCTCTGCTTTCAGCCAACATCCACCTCACCACCGATCGTGCTCCATCACTATGTTAGGTAGGGACAGTAGTGAGGAGATCCCTCCTAGAACATCCTTTTCTGAGTACAGCTTGACTGTCTTGCAACTGTTTAAGAAACCATGTTTGGCAAAATTTTGCTTTTGTGTGATATTTATGATAGTGTTTGATAATTCCCACATTCTGTTGGATCATCTTTCTTTGGAATAGGCACAAATATGAATCTCTTCCTGTGGGTTGACCAGAAAGCTGTTTTCCAAATTTCTTGGCATAGACTAATAAATACTTCCAGTGCCATGTCAATTTGTTGAAACATTTTATTGGTATTCTGTCACTTTCTGGAGTTTTGCTGTTCACCCATGCCTTCTGTGCAGCTTGAACTTCTTCCTCTAATGACATCAAGTCTTGGTCTTGTGTATCCTCTTGAAATGTTTGAATGCTGGCTGGTTCTTTTTGTGACTTTGTGTATTCCTTCCATCATTTTTATTTTGTAGTGGAATCTGTGGGTTTTATTTCATCTATTTTTGAAGAGGACAGTTATTAAGGTCTGAACCCAAGCAAGGGCAAGACCAAGACAATGGAAAAATATCCAGATGAGGAAGGCCATTAGGATGAAGTCATGGTGGCATCTCAAGGTTTACTGACATACAGAATTTTTAAAAGGAAATGAAAGCTCAATGAAAAATGTCACAAATGCATAGTCATTAGCATATGAGTTCCCCATAGTTACAGGTGGGATTACTGGAGTGGGAACAGGGCCATGATTGGGATATGCATGCTGTGATAGAGGAGTTTACAAGATTTGTTGAGATACCTCCCCAAGGCAGTTAGGGCATGTCTTCTGCTCTGTGACCCAGTACCATACAGTGATCTCTAACAAGGTCATATCCAGGTTAGGCTGGGTAAACCAGAGAAACAAATCCACAGAAACTCATATATATATAAGACATAGTTTTACATAAAGGAAAAGTGCACATTAAGAAAGCAACCCAACCTATGCTTCCCATGCCCATAAGTCCAACATTAACCCATATATCTGACACCAATCTACAAAGTCCTCCGCAATCTGACAAAACACGCAATGATGCTGACTGCAGAAGGAAAGACAATCATGAACGTGTAAGCATCTCAGTGCTGCCAGGGCTCTCGACATGGCTGCTTCAGCAACCAGGGCTGCATCAGGATAGATTCACATGGCTTCTCCTCAGGGATGTCTTGGAGGAAGTGAGTATTGCCAGATGAAACAGGGAACTGGCTAAGGCAGCTTCACCCTGGTACGACCATCAGAATGCAAGAGACCTGGGAACTAGATAGGTAAGACTCACTGATATTCATCTCTTCACCCTTCAATTAATCCCACATGTGTTTATTCACCAGATTGGCACAATAAACCTTAGCTATCTCACCAGACAACCCCCAAGAGAGCCTATCCCACCTTGCGCTAGTCAGGTGAATCTCCATTGTTTTTTTAAGCTTCTTGTATCATTCAGTATCTTGCCCATAGAAATTTCCTTTGGGCTGAAGTTCTCTACAGTTCTTTAGCTTCAGAACGCTAAATATGTTCTTCCCTTTTGGGTTTCTAACTCCAAATCTTTGAAGATTTCATTATAATGGTTTACATTGTCTTCTCAAGTTAATCTTTGAAATTTTTTCTCCCAGCTGTTTCACGTAATCATTTTTTTCCATTTGCTTCGACTACTCTGTGTTCAAGAGCAACTTTCCACGTCTCTTTGGATTTTCAGTTGGCTTTGTATTAGGAAATACAAGACCTCTAGTTGAGGATCTTTTGCTTTCTTCTTGCATCATGCTCTTGATCCTACAGTTTATCTGGTCTTCAGTCAGTAGTCTTCAGTGTGTCCACTGTGTTCTTGAGATGGTCTCTAAATTCAGGTGGGATATATTCAAAGTCATATTTTGGCTCTGATGGGAGTTTTTCTTCAGCTTTAACCTGAACTTGATCCATACTCAACTCCTGGCCCTGCTTTGGCTGATGAAATTGAGTTTCTCTGTAATCTCTTAGCACAAAGTTAGTCAATTTATTCCCATGTCGTCTGTCCAGTGAGGCTTACGTGTAAAATTGTCATGTATATTCTTGATTAAAAAGCACTTGCAGGAAGAATGCAGTGGTCTTCCAAAATTCTATCATGCAATTCCCAGCATTGTTTGTCACTAAAGCCATAGTTTCCAACTTTAACGCTCTAATCATTACTAGTTGCATCTTGGTTGTATGTTTGATCATTATCAGACTGAAGAAGTTGGTAGGAATTGTCTATTTCTCCGCTGCTAGCTTACATAGGTAGTGCATGCACTTGAGCCTCGGTGGAGAAATGGTTATATGTTTGGTTGAGATCCATGAGGGCTAACGTTCAAGGCTATCAGTCCTTCCATGGGAGAAAAACAGGATGGGACTTTCCTGTTGAGTAACTGGGGAACTCACAGAGACTGTTGTCCCCTGTGTTTTAGAGTTGTTTTGGGTCAGCATCGTCTCGATGGCAGTGAGTTTGCAGTTGTTTGTAGCTGGTCTTCCTTATAGGCAGGTATCAAAGACAGACTTGTACTTCAAACTAGATTTTGAAGCATCCTGTTTGATCATAAATGCAATGCCATTCTTATTGAATTTCCCACATTGACGTAGTAAACCATAGGGTTACCGGATTAAAAATGTCTAATACCATTTCAACTCTCTAATGCCTAGATGTTGTTGTTAGAGGCCACCAGGCCAGTTCTGATTCCTAATGGTCCTGTGTACAACAGAACCCAAAACTACCCAGTCCTGAGGAATTGTCCTGAGCCAGACCACTATTGTTATGTTTGAGCCTATTGTTGTAGCCACTGTCAATCTCATCAAGGCTCTTTTCCTCTTTTTATGCTGCTCCTCTACTTTCCCAACCCTGATATTCTTTGCCAGGGACTGCTCTCGCCTCATAACACATCTCAACTATGTGAGGCAAAGCCCACCATCCTCATTTCTACCGAGTTTTTTGACGGCACTTTTCCATGTTTGTTCTTCTGGAAGTCTACGTTACTTTCAGTATTCTTCACTGGTACCATGGTTCAAATGTATTTGATTCTTCTTTGTTTTTTCCTTATTCCATGCCCAATTTTCACGTGCAAATGAAATGATTGAAAACATCATGGCCTGGGACAGGCACACCTGAGCCTTCAAAGTGACATACTGGCCTAGGTAGGGATGGCGATTTTTCTATGTGGTGATTCATTTTTTTTTTCTACTTCCAACTTCCCTAGATTTATACTTTCTGCACTCAGTGCTGACGTTATTAATGGATGCTTGCATGTATTGCTTCTCATTTTGCACGGTACCTGATGAGGAAATGAAGATCCTGACATCTCTGTTCTTTAGAGGGCATTCTAGTTCATTATACTTTGAGGAAACAACTCTTCCTTAGTCCTATTTTGAGAGCCTTCCAACCTCAGAGCCTCGGGGTCATGGGGAGTATGTGCTAGGCTGCTAACTTGAAGGGCCGCAGTTTGAAACCAGTTTCAAGGGAGAAAGAAGGGGCTTTCGACTCCCATGAAGAGTTAGTCTCAGAAGCCCACAGCAGCAGTTCTATGCTGTCCTATAGGGTGGCTATGACTTGACCTTGACTTGAAGGCAGGTTTTACTTTTTTTTTTAATTGTCCAACCTGAGGAGCTCCTAGCCCAGCACTATAATAAACACTGCTTCATTGGTATCTGTAAAATTTTGAGTGGCTCAAGATGGGGCCGTCTCTTCCTGATAAGAGTTACAATAAAAACAAAACAAAAAAAGAGTTACAATCTTGGAAACGCACAGGGGGCAGTTCTAACTCGTCCTGTAGGACCACTATGAGTCAGTATCAACTCCATGGTGGTGAGTTTTGTTTGCTTTCTTTAAAGAAACATCATTTTATTGGGGGCTCATACAATGCTTATCACAATCCATATATACATCCATTGTACGTCAAGCACGTTTGTACATTTTTGGCCCTCATCATTCTCAACACATCTGCTTTCTACTTGAACCTTTGGTATTAGCTCCTCATTTTTGCCTCCCTCTCCTCGCCCCCTCCCTTGTGAACCTTGGTAATTGATTATTAGTCATATCTTACACTGTCTGATGTCTCCCTTCACCCACTTCCCTGTTGTTTATACCCCAGGGAGGTTAAATGTCAATTCTTATAAAAGGTTCCCCCTATCTACCCCACATTCCCTCTACCCTCCCAATATCGCCACTCTCACCACTGGTCTTCAAGGGATAATCTGTCCTGGATTCCCTATGATTCCAGTTCCTATCTGTACCAGTGTACATCCTTTGGTCTAGCTGCATTTTTAAGGTAGAATTGGGATCATGAGTGTGGGAGGGAGGAATCATTGAAGAACTAGCGGAAAGTTGTCTGTTTCATCATTGCTACACTGCACCTTCCCTGACTCATCTCCACCCTGCAACCCTTCTGTAAGGCAATGTTCCATTACCTACAGATGGGTTTTAGGTCCCCAATCTGTACTCCTCCTCATTTGCAATGATTTAATTTTTAGTTCTCTCATGTCTGATATCTGATCCCTTTAACCCCTCATGGTCACACTGGCTGGTGTGCTTCTTCCATGTGGGTTTTGTTGCTTCTGAGCTAGATGGCTGTTTGCTTACCTGCAAGTCTTTAAGACCCCAGATGTTATATTTTTTGATAGCTGGCAACAATAAACCTTCTTCCCCACATTTTTTTTGTTTGTGCACACATTTGTCTTCAGTGATTGTGTGAGCATCATGGAATACCAATTTTATAGAACAAAGTGTTCTTGCAATGAGAAAGTATTTGAATGGAGATCCAATGTTCACCTGTTGCCTTTTTTGAGTTTTAGAATACCTCAGAAGTAAACCCTCTATCCTTTCTTCCAAATCTGTTCTTAGCCTGGAAGTTCAGCTCCAATCTGTCTACATGTGTCTGCTGGTATTTTGAAATACTGGTGGTGTCACTTCTAGCATTGTGCTAATTAATGTTCAAGCCACCACAATGCAACAAACTGACAGATGAGTAGCTTTTTTGCCTCTTGGTTATTCTTTTCTCCTTTGAACTATCTCAACCTTAATAAGTGCGATTTGGTTATTGTATGATTTGGCCCTTGGTTAGTGGAGGGGGGAAGAGAAGGGAGAAATTCATTATGGTAGGCCTGAAGTAGACAGATGGTGTCCTGAGACAACAAGGAAGGGATGACTATTGAGAGATTATGCTATACACAGGAGCTAAGCATTGGATGTTGGCGTTTGCATGCTCCAGTTTGAATTTCAGTTCTATTTACTATCTGTGAAATCCTGGGTATTTTAAAAACCTTTCTTTGCCTCAGTACCTTCCTCTGTAAAATGGGAATAAAAATGGTACCTGCATCTTTAGGGTAACTGAGAGGGAACTGAATCAGTCCACATAAAGAAGAGATGATCCACAAAAAGTACCAATACAGATTAAGCATTCCTAGAGCTCTTTAAAAGGGAATGTTTTTGGATTTATTGACTGAATCTAGAGGAAAGAGATTTTCTCATTAAGTCTTCAATCAAGCCTTTTAGGTCATTATTTCTACTATCCCATCGCACAGTTGGTAAAGTTGAGGCATCAAGGAGTTTAAATCACTTGCCCCAAGTCACACAATTAATAGTTGGACAAAACTGGACTAGTCTTCAAAGCCCACATTTCTTCCAAACTTCAAAGCCACTTCATCTTCTTCCAAACTAAGGCAACTGAATACTATGTGAACAATTTAAATTAAGGGAGAAGGGGCAGGAGTCAGTGAACTATTAGCCAAACTAAATAAAATTAAAAAGAAAGTAACATTTCCAGTACCTTCCAGTCTCCCCTGCCTCTTTACTCTCACTTTTGCTAGAATCCATTCCAATAAGGAATTACACTTAGCTGTCTACCAAGCCTTCTCAATACTGTGTCACAGCTTGCTATTTTTTTTTTTGCTCTTTTCCCCATCTTCATCTTATTTAGCAGAATTTAACACCGCTATTCATGCTGTCTTTAAAGCCTTTTAAAATCTGTCTTCCTGGAAAATATACTTGCCTCATTTTATTCCTGCCCTTCTCATTTTCTTTTGCTGGAGGCCTCTCCTGTGGCCAATCTCCTCCTGTTGATGCAACGAACCTCTTTCCTTGAGTCTCTTTTCTTTCTACTTGAACTCTCAAGGAACTCTATTCCCTCCCATGGTCTTAACTATCATGACTAAGCTGCTGACACCCAAATGATATTGCCCGTACAGACCTCTGAACTCCAGACCTTTATCTTCTACCTGGAACCTCCATCTTTATTTCTAACCAGTCTTTTAAACTTAGCAGAGCTTTCATAGAACTTCTTCTAGTATTCACTAGCTCTTTTAATGAGAATTCCATTATTCCAGAACAAAATGGTGGCCTAGTTCTGATTCTTCTCTTTCACTTATACTTCTTATCTGGTCTACTAATATCTCTTATTTTAATGTGCCTTTCAAATGTAGCCATAATGCAACAACTGATCATCATTCATCCTGTTTCAGCCACTAGGATACTTTACCAGATTAATACAATAGCTTCACAATTTATTTTCCTGCCACCACATGGGACCTCTTGTAGTCTGTTCTCAACAAAGTGACTCTTTAAAGTCACATTATTCATGAAAAAGGAGTATTAAGGCACCAAATATATGGTGGTTGTGGGTTTCCTTTCATTGGACATCCACTAAGCCAGGGACCCCTCCCAAGGTCCAACAACTGCCATTTGCAAAGTCTTGAGGTGACTTTTCCTTGCGGCCTCTCCCATCAGGGTATTTAAGTCCTATGTCCAAGGGTAGAGACAGTAGGGTCCTGGTCTTTCATCTGGATTGTTGCACTGAGTCATCGTGATGTGATGCTCTTGGAAGTGCCATGTTCTTTGCAATGCCAACCTCTAAGGTCACCATAGTGCCTGGTCTGTGGCACGGTTCACCAAAGGTTGGGTAGAAACATATTCAAAGTGTCTACTCAGTATCACAGAGCTGGGTTTATTTTCCCCTTAGGTTTCCTATAATTATTATTCAGCACCTCTTCCTGATGTCAGGTTGCGCGTCCCCATTTATCCACCATACCCACCAACAGAAACATCAGTGTCAAGGGACTGACACTTGCCTTTGCAAGAGATGACACAAGAACTTTCCACTAGCACAAACCCCCATGGTCAATGTAAAGTGAGCTCAATCCATTAAGAAATCAGACTATACAAAGCAGCAACTCATGGATTGGAGCTCGCAGTTGGACTATATTTGAGAAAACTCCTCATAACAACAGTACCTTAAATTCTATGTCATTGGATAAATTACTGATGTTATCAATGCAATCACATCATATGCTAAAGGGATGACTGACAATGAATTTATTTTTCAATGTTTTGTTTATATGTTTTGTTGTTGCTGTTGATCTTGTGGACTTTGTTTTTCTTTTTGTCATAATATGACTGTTAATGTAAATCAAAGTCATTCATAACCTGAGATCAAGAAGATGAACTCTGGGTTTCGATGTAATTCTTGCCCCAGTCCAAGAAGAGTTAGTTTTGATAAAATGGCCCTGCTCCATACTGGCCTTCATCAAATTATAACTGAAGATAAGGGTGCTACAGCAAAGTGTGATGAAGGAAGCAGATGGTGCCTGGCTATTGATTGGAATGGTGTTTGGGGTCTTAAGACTTGTATTCAAACAAGCAACCATCTAAGTGAGGCATCAATTAGGGTCATATGGAAGAAGCATGCCAGCCTATGTGATCCAAAGATGACGACTACAAAATCCAAATATGAGGAAGGGAAAAGTATTGGAGCTTAAAATGTGAACTCCCAACTTACTGTAAAAAGCCATGGAAGATTGTGGAATGCAAAGTCCATCTGCAGAGTGTTTGGTTGGATCAGGCCTCTGGTAGCTGCTTTCTAATCACAGGGGAGAAACTCAAATGGCTTTACTCTCAGACAGAGATTATTGTAAACTTGATTATGGTGGATCAAGCCATGGTATAATATGAGACTTGGTCAGTTGACTTCTCTCTTGACCCAACCTGAATTTGTTCTATGCTCAGACATGTCTTGATTGTTCCAAGAAAGAAATTTCTTCTCTGGCTTTTTAAATATTGTTGGTGGTCTTTTCTTTCTTACTTTTCACTTTTATATTTATATTATTATTTTCTTCTTTTTGTTTCATTTAGATTTTTTGTTGTTGTTAAATCGTTTTTGGGGGACTCTTATCGCTCTTACCACAATCCACACATACCTTCATTGTGTCAAACACTTTTGTACTTTTGTTTCCCTCATCATTCTCAAAGCACTTCCTTTTTACTAGAGTCCCAGGTATCTGCTCCTCATTTTTTCCCTTCCTCCCTGCACCCCCTTCCCCATGAATCCTTGATAATTTATAAATTATTATTATTATGTCATATCTTACACTATCTAATGTCTTCCTTTACCTACTTCTCCACCGTCCATCCTCCAGGGAGGAGGTTATATGTAGATCCTTGTAATCTGTTCCCCCTTTCTTCCCCCACTTTCCTCCACCCTCCCATTATCACCCTTCTCACCATTGGTCCTGAGGGGTTCTTTTGTTGTGCATTTCCTGTTCCAGTTCCCTGGATTTCCAGTTCCTATTTGTACCAGTGTACATCCTCTGGTTCAGCCGGATTTGTAAGGTAGAATTGGGATCATGATAGTGGGACTGGGGCAGAGGAAGCATTTAAGAATTAGAGGAACATTGTATGTTTCATAGTTACTACACTGCACCCTGACCACCTTGTCTCCTCCCTGAGACCCTTCTGTGAAGGAATGTCCAGTTGCTTACAGATGGGTTTTGTGTCCCCACTCTGCACTCCCACCCCCATTCACAATGATATGATTTTTTTTTTTTGTTCTTTGAAGCCTGATACCTGATACCTTCAATACCTTGTGATCACAAAGGCTGCTGTGGTTCTTCCATGTGGGCTTTATTGCTTCTCAGCTATGTGATCACTTATTTATCTTCAAGCCTTTAAGACCCCAGATGCTATATCTTTTGATAGTTAGGCACCATCAGCTTTCTTCATCATGTTTGCTTATGCTTTGTCTACAGGGATCGTGTTGGGAAGGTGAGCATCTTTGACTGCCGAATTATTAGAACAAAGTGTCCTTGTATTGAGGGATTATTGATTGGGGACCCACTGTCCACCTGTTACCTCAATACTAAACTTGTAAATATATGTAAATAGATCTAATTCCCCTTCATCTTATATACATTTATTAACATATGTATATGCCTATGTTTAGATCTCTATAAATGCCTTTTGCCTCCAAGTTCTTTCTTCCTTTTCTTTTTACTTTCCTCTTGTTCCACTATCATGTTCAGCCTTCAGGAATTCAGGAATTCCTTTCTGCTACATTGTCCTTGATCCAGCCCAGCCAGACTTCCTACACTTCACCTTCACTTTTCAAACATTTGTTTTTCCCTTGTCCCTGAGTTTGTTAACACCTGTCTCCCCTTCTCCCATGTTCCCCCGTTGTTCTCTTTTCTGGCTTGTTTATCCCAACTCTCATTTCCAGATAGACATGCAGCAATAACAATATCCACCAACACAAGACAATAAACAATAAAACAATAGCTACAACAACATTTATTGCTTCTGTTTCCTTTCGCTTTTGTTCTGTATTGTTTCCAGTTTATGAAGCACAGAAGGAGTAGATGCATAGAGACAATAATTGCGGTAATGATTTTTGAGGGGAGGGAGAGAATAAACAACGAATGTGGGAGTAGGGAGAGAGCACTAGAACTGAGTGTGATGATATATATGCAACTCTTTTAAAAACGGACTTCACCACAGAAGTATATGATATGTAAAATTTATATCAAGAAAACTACAAAACAAAACAAAAATAGACAAAATGGTTACCACGGGTGGAGGTGAAAGAGTTTTTACCTAGGGCATATTGAGTTAATATTAATGATGGTGGGGTAATTTTGAAAGGGATATCAATAATGTTTGAGCACAAAGAGTATAATCAATGTCACTGAATTATACATGCAAAAGTTATTGAATTAGAGAATATTTTGTTGTGTATATTTTTTGTAACAACTTAAAAAACTACATGAGTAACAATGAGTGTTAAGGTATTTTCAGTATTCTTCTCCAGCACCCAAATTCAAAGACATCAAGTCTACTTTGGTTTTTCCATATTATGTGTCAAATTTTGCAATCCTATGAGCCAATTGAAGATACCATGACTTTTGTCAGGCTTACTTTAGTTCTCAGAGTAAATATCTTTGTATATCACCATTTTTAAATGGTTGTGCATCAGATTTACCCCATGAAATGTGTTTGATCTCTTGACTACTCATCTATGAGCATTGGTTATGGATCCAGGCAAGATGAAATCCTTGATGACACCTTTTCTTTTCTCCATTTTCATCACGTTTCCTATTGTGATGACTTGTGTTGCCTTTGGTTTTTTTTTTCTCCTGTTTATCCTTTTTTTGTTTTACTTTTGGATTTTCTTTATTTAAGTCACCTTACTGGGAGTTCTTACTGATAGCATAATATTCCTTAGTTCAATTACCTCAAGCATTATTGTACAAATGTTAACCACATTTAGTTTCAAAAAATTTTTCTTTATTCTTGAACTCTTTGATACCGGCTCCCCTTTATCCCTCCCCCCCTCCCACGCAACCCCCAGTAAATCTTATTTTTATTTATTTATTGCCTTACCTTACACCATCTTATATATCCATTCACACAGAATCCTGTTGTGTTCTGTCCTTGAGTGGGGTTATAGTCTTATCAATGCTATCAGTTCCACTCCCTCTTCCCTTATGCCTAGAAACCATTACTCTTGTTACTGTTACTGTTTCTGAAGGGTTATCTATCTTGACTTTCCTGTATTAAACTATCTTATTCATACAAATGAACATATGCAAGTTTACCAAGATTAATGAGACATAACAAAATTGCTTTATATTAAGTTGTAATTCATACTGAAGGTTGTGACTCTTGGTCTTTAACAGCAAGTGTGCCAAGTCCCCTCACTTTCAATATACAAGGTTGTGTCATCTGAGTATAGTAAGCTGCTAATAAAATTTCCCAGATTTTGATGCTGAGTTCTTTATGTAATACAGCTTTTCTGATGATTTGCTCAGTGTACAGGTTGATTAAGTATGCTGAGAGGATACACCTGATGCACATCATTCCTGACTTTCAACCGTGCAGTATTTGCTTGTTCTTTTCACAGAACTGCCTCTTGATCATACACAGGCTCTGCGTGAGTGCACTGCAGAATTCTCATTCTGCTCAAGACAGCCCACAGTTTTTTAAGGTCCACACAGCCATGGACATTGGCAGAGTCAACAAAAGCAAACTTCCCTGGGGTATTCTATGCTTTCAATCAAGATGCACCCGACATCAGCAATGATAGTCCCATATTCTACGTCTTTTTCTGAATCCAGTCTGACTCTCTGGCAGCTCCCTGCAAATGCACTGCAGTCATTGTTCAATGATCTTCAGCAGCATTTTATTTGCATGTGATAGACTAGGGTCTTAAAAGCTTATGAGTGGCCAGCTAGGTGCAACTATTGATCTCAGTCTTTCCAGAGGAGAGAAGTGTGGTTAAAATCAAAGCTACATGGAAACAATTAGCCTAATGGACTAAGGAATATCAGTCTGCAGGTGCCTGGGGCCAAAAGATGGTGCTCAGTTACCACACCTAGTGTGGGAAGAATATGTGGAATACATTTTAACATCCTAACAAATGCCTGGGATTACTGATTAGATAGAGACTGGTAGAGCCCCCAATATTATTTCTCTTAGTTACCTTTAGGTCTGGAATGGGACTAAAATTTTAGCCAAATAATAGATTTATAAGAGAAAAGCAGCACTTGCGGCACTTGCAAACCTTAGAATAATCAATTCTTTGAGATGAACAGCATGACACTTACCTCAGAAGAAAGTTCCTAAGAGGTAGGAGAGAAGGAAAATTGGAAACAGGAAACATAGGGAGGGAGTAGGATAAATAATAGTACATTGAAGTGATTGCAATAATTAGATGAAATAAAACATATGAATTGTTGAATGAAGTAATGATTTTCTTGCTCTGTAATTCTTTACTCAATTCATCATAAAACATTTTTTTTAAAAATGAAAGTAATCCCCAGATCCCCTGTGGATCACAGTGATACAATCTCCAACAAGAGACAGTATAGGATGATGCAGCATTTCTTTCAGTGGAGTGTGGGGTGATCCTGATTCAGGGACTGATTAAAGGCAGCAAACATCTTCTTTTTGCCTACTCTGGCCACCTTGCTGTTTCTGGGACATAGCAGATCAACCCTCTCATGAAGATGTGCACTTACTATTTCCTTTTCTGACACACTCTTTCCCTCGAAAACCACTTAATTCCCTCACTTTCTTCTGTTTTTATTCATGTATCAGAAATCTTATAAAGTTAGAGGCTCACTCTCCCCCAATTGATCCATAAAATCAACATAGTTCCAGTAAAAATTTCAGCCATTTACTTTTGAAAGGGATGTACAAGAAAATTCTAAAGTTTAAAATTTAAAACAGAATAATTTTGGTAAAGAAAAACAAACTTGGAGAAGTCACACTACAAAAGTTAAAAACTTGGTACATGATAATTTAGATAAAGTGGGATTAGTGTAAGGATAAACACACTGATTAATAGAACAGTACAGAGAAATATATACCTTTTGGAGATGAAAATTTTTTTTACTAAATTTAAAAATGAACATAGCCATGAAAGGAAATTCACTTATATAGTATTAGAGCCAACACAGAGTATAAGGAATATCTCATTTGATGCATTTGCTGATAGGATCTTCTTTAACAAGAACAATGTAACATTATCTTAATCTGGAATATATATATATATATATATATATATATAATTTGAAAGGTGAAAATTGGCGGTTTAAACATTGTTCTGCCATACTATACTCTGTACTTTTATATTTAGGTTTTTTAATTCATTGTAATGTCCAGAGAGGATCCACAGACAATATTCATGGTTGAAGGGTTTATCCAGGAAGTTAACAGGTTGCAACGCAGGTGAAAAATAATCAGGTTCAGTAAGAACATGTTGCAGAATCCTTTTAGTGCTGCCAAAAAAATTCTCAAAGGGTATGCCACTCCACTCTAAGCCTCATTATGAAGGCATTCAGCTCAAGATCTGTAGGTCAGAAGACATAACGCCCTCTAATTAAGTTTCCAATGGCATTCCACTCCAGTAAATAGTGAAATTCCCTCCTTGCTGCTTCTTAGAGGGCTCATTTTATACCCAGTGTCTTCTTCTACCTTTTTACCCAAACCTGTGCAGAAAAAACTTGTTTGGTGAGTATTACAAAAATGTTGACTAGAAGGGCCACATTACCTGACACACTGTTTCTGCAGACATATGTAATTAGACCAGAGAGACTGAGGCTAAGGGGTAAGGACTTGATGTTTTCCCAGTAAGTTCCCACCAACAGCCTTGGGTATAATCTACATAATCCAAAAGCAGACATTGCAAGCACAAAACCCAACCTGTTTGCCTTTGCTTGTCAAAGGGCAAAGGGGAGCTTAATGGCTCATAATAAACAGGATCCCTATAGGCTGATGTAAAAATTATGATGCCAGTTCATTAATTTAAAATGAAAACTATGTACACTTGAGCTTACATGCATGGACCTTTTCTTCCTGTTAACAAATCTACCTGGAAAGGCAAATAACCAAAATATGACTAGGTGATCTTGGGTATCATCTCTGCTCTAATGATACCCAAGCCTTCAAGTAACGAATAGCATCTGCTGATGTTTCATCTCCAGTCAATCTTTGTTAGGACACCAGAGTGGACCAGCTTGGATTTGGATTCCTGTGGGTTTTATTTCTTTCAATCTAATTGCAGTATGATTTTGCCAGTCATAGGAGACCTAGCTCTTTAAAATCCAACCCAACCCAACCCACTTCTGTTAAGTCAATTCCAACTCAATGCCAACCCATGTAGAAATTTGCAGACAATCACTACAGAAGCAGACACATTTCACCTTCTCTCTTGGAGCAGCTGGTGAGTTAGAACTGATAACCACTACCTATCTTTTTAGGAACCCTTAAGTGAATCTGTATTCTTCTGCTCTGGAGATGTCATGATTTAATTTACTGATGGCATTTTTATTTTCAAGCTCTTAGAGAGCATTGTTTATTTTTTTTCTGTGTCCAATCTAACGGAACATATTTTGAAGTAAATGGGGAAAAAAGCACACATATATACTTAGTACAATTTCATTATTGTTAGAAGGTATAAAAATGTAGAGAAAAATATATAAATCTATCCTAGATAAACACAGATAAGAACACTTTAATTTGCATAAAAGCAGACATAGTCACTTTTTCCATCCTCTACCTCCATGCATCAGTTTACTCTTCCACTCCTATTTTTCCTCTTCCTCTTCCTTATTACATCAAAGAAGTGACTGATCTTATATTCTGGAGTCAAAGCTGATTCTTACTGGTTTTAATTTTTTGTCACTCTGCCTAGCCCCCATTTAACTCATGACAAAAGAGAAATTTTCCATTTGCAATTGCATTGCTTTCACACACATGTGCATTGGTTCACTTTTCATTTAAACATATTAAAATAGGAGTATGCATGTACTAAGTTTCAGCTATTGTGTTAGTCTGGGTAGAATAGAGAAATTCATAGACATGCATATGGATATAAGGGAAAGGTTTATATACAAGAGGAATGGAACACTGATAGAGCATCCCAACCCAGTCCAGTCCACAGTCATAAGTCTGATATTAGCCCATATGTCTGATACCAGTCTATAAAGTCTCCTTCTGACTTACAAAGCATGTGCAATGACACCAGGACAACCACAGGCGAGTGGGTGCAAAGTCTTGTGCGTCTGGTGGCAATAGAAGCATCTCAGCGCTTGCAGGGGTCTTCCTGAACATCTCAGCACCGGCAGGAGTCTCCATGTGGCTTCTCCAGCCCCAGAGATTTGGCTCCATCAGGGCAAGCTCATGTGGCCTCTTCTCTGGCTTCTCCAATTCTCCAGGAATCAGGATCGATCAGCGTGCTGTCATCTCATCTTGTCAGTAGTTCGTCTCTAGGAGAAAGAGAGAGTCAAGTTTCTCTTCTCCAATTGGGAGGTACCACGAGATTTCCCAGAAATCTCAAGAGAAAACCTTGCCCACACAAAGGCCTCATAGGCTACTCATTGACTATCTTCAGATTGACAGGCTAGACTCCACGCCTACATCCCAATTATGAAATTGACATCAAGTACATGACCGTCACAGTACAGTCATCATCACTATTGCCTCTTTGCCTAGTTAACTAAAATATGTTTGCTCTTAGACTTTGAGAAGTGAAATAGTGTCTAGGTCACACTGTGTGTGAGTAGCAAACTCTCCTGTAAAACAGACTCTCTGTTCAGCAGATCTGAAAGTTAGGATTTGCGTTTGCCTTATGAGGAAATGAACGTCTTTAGAAAATAGTTGGGCAATGAGTGTAATAAATGCTTAAGACAGCAATAAACATTTAAATCTACACCCTTAAAGAAAGGTACCTGGAACGAAATACATGCAGTGGAAGGAGAAAAGCAGTTCAGCTTATGCAAGATGGCAGCATCCCCCGCAAACGCCTCCCTACCCCCATTATCCGCAGAGGCACACATTTGTCTGTGGGAAGGTGCCATTTCTTGGAACAAATTCATGATGAAATTAAATTGTTTCTTAAGTTTGGAATTCACTGGCATGAACTACTAATGAGTGGGTAGTGGTAGACTTAAAAAAAAAAAACAAGAAAAATGTGCCTTCCATTGCCCCCATGTCTCCACCCTCCTATCCCCAGTCAGGAGGGAGACCCACAGGTTGTCTTTTCCCCCAAAGGTCTCTCTGAGCCAAGGAGGGAAGTTTTGATGCAGACAAGTGGGACTGAGTGGGACACCAGTCATGACATGTCATATGTTCACGACATTATTATTAGAATATCACACAAACTCTTCATAAATGTCCTGTTTTAAAACTTCCCAGGGGCTTCTTTACATTCCAACCAGTTCAGTACCACCTTGTAGTCTAGATATAGTCCAGTGGTCTCATGACAGCTGATGGTCAGAGTAAGCCAGTCTGTAACCACATGCTCCCTAAGTGTTTGAGAAGGAGTCATTGTTTTCTTCTGCCAGAAGAGAGATGTTTAGTAATAAGAAGGCTTAGAAAGGTTGAGAACAAGAGCACAACAACAAAGAAAGGAGTTTCTGTTCACTCGAAATGCAATCTTACTTTTCTGAGTGGGTTGTGAGTCCAGCTGCAAACTACAAGGTCAGTAGTTTGAAACCACTAACCATTCTTCAGGAAAAAGATGAAGTTCCCATAAAGATTGGCAGCCTTGGAAACCCACGGGGCATTTCTACTCTGTCCTACATGGTTGTGAGGACGTGGAATTGACTTGAAGACTGAGCTTGGTTTTTTGTTTGCTTTTTTTTTATCTTCATGTAAATGAAGATCTGAAAATAGCACACGCTCTATTATAAAACAATTCATATTAAACAGAAAGAGAAATGTAAGGGAGAAAATCATCCCCCGTCTCAAAAACAAATCCTCTAAAATGTGGGTGTTGCCTGTCAATCTATTTTACTATATAGGTTGAAGAAGTGCATTTGCCATCTCCATGAGACTATGAAATGTTCCCTCTTACTGACATGTCCACCTTTTCACATGATCTTTCTAATGCTAAAATAGTCCATCAAGTGAATGTGACAGAGTTTACTCTCAGTTAATTGAATACAGTAGTTATTTTTGCTTTTACTGCACCAGGGATGGCTCTTAGCTGCAAGGAGCCAGCCATTATGTAATGGGCTGGCAGCCTCTCCCTCTCCCGTTTCTCTGCCAATGGAGCCAAATTAACCCACTGGCAGATCCTTCCCTGCCTCAGACACAGACTCCAGCTCTGACCCTGGGCAGAGAGCTGTGACGAGTGAGAAGGTACAGTTCCTAACCCTGTGCTGACTCAGCATGGCTGGGTGTGCATGTGAGTGTGTGTGTGTGTGTGTGTGTGTTTGTGTGTATGTGTGTGTGTTTGGGTGGGTGGGGGAGTAGGGTGGGTGGTGATGGTGGAGGAGGAGGGCGTTTTTTGACCAGTGTCTGTGCCTCATCTCAGTCCCTGGAGCCTGTCTCCCTCCAGCACCGGCTGCCTGGCACCTGTCCTTTGTCACAATGCCTCCATGATTAAAGTCTTATCTTGTTCTCAGGGACTATTTCCTGCTAGGTCCTCTGTCACCAGAGCTCAGTTTTCTGCCTCTGTCCTGAAAATAACACGGGTGCTCTGGTATATCTGTGACTGGGCCCCCAACATTTATAGCTTTGCTGAGACTGAAATTCTACTTAGTGTACCTGTAATAGGGTGGCCTTGGTGGCAGTTATCAAAAAAAAAGTCACATCGAGGTTCAAATTCCATCTCCATCTCTTACTAGTTCTGCCATTTTGGCTAATTTTTGCTCAGTTATCCCGAGTCTCAGTTTTCTTCTCTTAAGTAGGGTTCATGTAGAAGAGCAGAAGAGACAATGTGTGGGTCAGAGGGATGTACGATTTGTTTCAAGCCCTACTAAAGATGGTGGATAATTTTGCTCTTCCTCATACCTCTCTTGTTCCCCAGACTCTCACATATCCTTCTGATATTACATTTCTTGTGTTTCTGATAAAAAGAACTTTGATGCCGCCTCTGACTCATCCTGCCGCATGCCCTGACCTGCTCTACTTCTAATGTAGACTGTGAAATTGACTTGAATCTCTCCATAAAAATTGAGTCCCACCTGGGCTCAGACTTATTTTGACCTTTCTTTAGGACATTTCCCATCTGGGCTGTAGACTTCCCTCCTGTCTGTGTGACCCAGTCTGACCTGCCTGGCACTGTCTACATTTAGCCCTCACCCAGCTGTTGATCTACACTTGAGCCATATAATTTCTTGAAGCTGGAAGGTAATTTTCTTGGTCAACAAATCCATGAAATGGGTCATAGTGTGAGATAGAAGGTGGCACAGTTGTTAGTCCTGACCCAAGGAGGTCAGCCAAATATTAGACATACAAACACATATTAATGGTGATGGATGGGGTCTGTGTTAGTCTGGGTAGACTAGAGAAACAAATTTATAAGCACACATGAAGGGAGAGCTTTATATACAACTGAACTGTCCATAAAGAAAACACCCCAGCCCAGTCCAGTTCAAGGTAATAAGTCTGATATTAGGCCATATGTCTGGTACCAATCCATATGTCCTCTTCAGACTCACGAAGCACATGCAGCGACACCAGGACAATCACAGGCCAGTGTGTGCAGTGTCTTGTGTATCCAGTGGTGTTGTAATCATCTCAGTGATGGAAGGGGCCTTCCTGTGGCTTCTCAAGCATCTCAGCACTGGCAGGAGTTTATGTGTGGCTTTTTTGGCTTCTCTCAGAGTAAGCCCATGTGACTCCACATGGAATCAGTCTTGTGTCTTTTCAGCAGAGCATCTCCAAGGGACTGTGTCATGAGTCTCTCACCTCCAAGATGAAAATACTGTGAGATTTCCCAGAATTCTCAGGAGAAAGCCATGCCCACATAGAGGTCTCATTGGCTATCTCCAATTGACAGGCTAGACACCACCCCGACACTCCGAATCCTGAAATTGACACCGGATAGGGACGGCCACAGGGTCTGAGAAGTGTATGCTCTCACCTTACAACTGGAAAGGCTACAATCCAGAGCAGTGGAATATCTTTTGAAATTCCAGCGAGGGAGTTAGCCAGAGAAGCCGCTCTCATTTCTGTGCTCTGGGGAAGCCCTGGTAGAAATAAATGAACATAAAGGATTCCATAGTGAGTGGGTGGTGACAAAGAAGAGGCCACCAGTCAGGAGGACACACATCAGGACCAAGCTATAACTTTCTAGACTCCGGGAGGGGGTCCTACAGCCAAACCCACAAGGATAGGAGACAGTAAAAGCATTGGGTCATTGACAAAACCCTCAGCATGAAGGATTGAAGGCTGGATCTTGTGGAAAAATTTATGCTTCTCGATGGGAAGAAAAAATATGCCATGGGAGGCCCTAGGGCCCTGCGATGTAAGATGTGACTGCAGCTAACCACAGAGCCAGGGCAGAGGTTGAGATATGAGTGCCCTGTGATTACTGGCGAGCATGGAGTGGCATGGCTCAGTGACAGCTGACGGAACTTCCTCTGTCCAATAGGGCAGACTCATTGCAGAAAGTTGATCCAGATGGACTCCTGGTTACAAGATGGTCTCATGAGGGGTCAGTAGGGAAGTTTTAGTTCAGATTCCAGATTTATTATCAGAGCAAAAGGCCCCATCCCAATGTGTGTGTAGAAATGATAAGAACTCTGCAAACTAAAAATGAGTAAAGGAAGGTAAATGTTTTCAAGTTTTCTCAAAACACCTTCCTTTGAGATGCCACAAACCAAAAGGAACATTTCCCCAAGCTGAGTCGTTGAAAAGAGCAACCCATGGCAGGCATCTGCCAACCCCACTTTCACGTCACTGTGGCGCATGCTACCATTATGTATGTGGGCATTTAAGAAAGCGAGCAGCTGTGTGGAATGATGTGCTTTTAAACTTGAAACAGAGATTGGCATAGGTGTGGGAAAGAGGATGGATTGGAAATAGAGGATTTTGTGGGAGCTCCATCTCCATCCTATACTGAACTCATTCCATTCCCTGCCAGGAATACATTTCGACTTCCTCCTCTCTTTTTGAAGCTAGCCTAGGTCCACCCCTTCAGTGCACCTTCAAGGTCTGGCCTCAGCATACACTCTCCATTTTGACTTCCTTGGTCACTGACAGCCACACGTGTTTGGCCCTTGACCTTTTGGCCTACTGTGACTGGAGTTCTGGTTATTGTTATGTGCCATCAAGCGGCTTCTAACCCATTGAAACCCAGTAGACAACAGAGCAAAACACTGCCCCGTGCAGTGCCACCCTCACAACGGTTCCTATGCTTGAACCCATTGTTCCAGGCACTGGGTCTATTCATTTCCTTGAGGGCCTTTCTCTTTTCTGCTGCCCCTCTATTTTACTGAGTATGATGTTCTTCTTTGGGGTCTGGTCTTCTCTGACAATATGCCCAAAGTATGTAAGAAGAATTCTCTCCATCTTTGCCTCTAAGGAGCACCCTGGCCATACCCTTTCTAATATAAATACCTTTGTCCTTTGGGCCGTCCATGATACATACAATAACCTTTATCAGCACCAAAGTCCATACATCTACGCACCATTGGTCTTCCTTCTTCAATATCCAGCTTTCACATACATATGAGGCAATAGAAAATACCATGCTTGGATCAGGTGCACCTTAGTAAACCGTTGCCTTTCAATATTCTAAAGATGTCTTGTACAGCAGATGTACCCAATTCAATGTGTCTTGATTTCCTGACTTCTCTTTCCATGAGCATCAATTGTGGATCCAAGCCAGAGGAAATCCTTGGAAACTCCAGCCTTTTCTCCATCTACGTTGATCTAGTTGTGAAGATTTTCATTTTTACATTGAGTTGTGATCTATACTGAAGGTTGCAATCCTTGATCTTCAACAGCAAATGCTTCATGTTCAGCAAACCAGGTTGTATTGTCTACATATGACATGCTGCTATTAAGCCTTCCTATAGCCCTGCTGCATACTTCTTCATCTAGCCCAGCTTCTCTGATGGTTTGCTCAGAATACAGATTGAATATGTTTTCAGTGAGAGGACACCACATTGACCCATATCACACCTGATTTTAAGTGCAGTATTCTACTGTTCTGTTTAAATAACCTGCCTCTTGATCCATGTACAAGTTCCATCTGAGCACAATGAAGTGTTCTGACATTCCCATTCTTTTTTTTTTCTGACATAGTTTATGATCCTCACAGTCCAATGTTTTGACATAGTCAATAAAACCCAAGTAAATATTTTTCTGTTATTCTCTGTTTTGAGCAAAGATTAATCTACTATCAGCAATTACATCCTGCATTCCACGTTCTTTTTGGAGTCCAGCTGGAACCTCTGGCCGTTCCTGGTAGATGTATTGCTGAAGCCACTGTTGGATGAGCTTCCGCAAAATTTCACTTGCACGTGATATCAGTGATAGTGTTCTAGAATTTGAGCCTTCTGTTGAGTCACATTTGTTTGATGTGCCTAAAAATATGGATCTCCTCCATCAGTGGACCAAGTAGCCCACCGCTTGTCAGTCAGTTTTATTGTGGTGGTTTGTGTATTGCTGTAATGCTGGAAGCTATAGTACTTGTATTTCAAATGCCAAAAGCGTCATCCAAAGTGAATAGGGATTCTTGTGCATACATTTCATGTTCCCTGGAACCACAGATATGCAGGCAAATAGCTGCTGTTAAATGTTCTCCAACTCTCCAACTTACTTGTCTTTCTGTCTAATCGAAAAATAGAGAGACAGACATGTGGCTGCATCCTGATTCATCCTCACATCCCGTGGAATGTTTAATTCCACTATTGACAGAAAGTCAATCCATTTCTTTGAGGGTCTCTTGGACCCTATTTCATGAAACATAATGTTCCTTCTCTCGTGATGGACCCTTCCTGATGATGTGTTCAACCTAAGTGAACTGGAAGATGCTCTGTTCTGATTCACAAGGTTTTCATTAACTGATTTCAGAAGTGAGCAGATTGCCCAGGCTTTCTTCCTAGTCTTCCTTTCTTCCTAGTCAGAAAACTCTGTAGACATCTGTCAATTGTGGGCGACTCTGATAGAATTTGAAATACCATTGGCAATGCTTCCAGTATCGCAGTAGCACACAGTATGACTAATTGACAGAAGAATGGTGTGTTGGTAGGTTTATTATGCCAACCTGGCCACTAGGAACATGTGGGATTAATCTGGACAATTCGATAGGTGAGAAAAGAGATAAATGGCTCCATAAGGTCCATCCCCCTCTCTTTTGCTCTCTGGTGATAGGGCATGCTGGAGCGTACATGCTGCTACTGTCTAGGTATTTGCCCCAACCTGTGAGCTACAGTACCTGTGGGCCAGGCCAATCTTATGGATTGTCACTAGAGCTTGAGGCTCCTTTGAGACCTGCTTCACCATGCTGCTGAGCTTGAGGCTGGTGGATTCCATGAGGCTTGGATGACTTCTGTAGCTCCCAGCTTCTGACTGTTGGTGACCTACCCTGTTGCTTGCTGCCTGTGCACAGTCTCTGCTTGCATTGCTCCAGGAAGGACTGTGCTGTCTGCTTCCTTGACGTTGGACCCAGCAGTCCATGTGAGTCGAAGGACTTCCAGTATATTAATTCTTCTATGGGAGTGAGTTGAACTGAACCCTCTGAATTGCTGTGTGGATTAATTAGCTGTTAAATTCCTTCTCACTGTATAAACCTATTCACATATATAGGAATCGTCACCTGGCACAGTGGTGATCAAAGAAGGATAGTAGAATTACAATCCCATTTCTATAAATATCACTTATACTTCTTATAACCAAACTCACTTCCATCAAATCAGAAGATAGCCACCCTATTGGACAGAGGAGAAGTGCCTTTGTGGATTTCTGAGACCAGCTCTTCACTGGAGTAGAACTCTCTCTGCCATGGAGTGGCTGTGGGTTTCCAACTGCTGACCTCATGCTTATCAGTCCAGAATGCAACCACTGTGCCCCTTGGGCTCCTCTACTTTCAACTAGGTGCATACAAATCTATTTACAAATCGACTGCTGCTTTTAAAACAATGCATGTTTTTAATGCTGCGCCATGTAAAACGTTTGGACTCACAGGTGGCAATTTTGACATTGCTACCTTTGTGTTTGGAGGCTTGGGGAGTGTTGATCTTTCCTTTTAATCTCATAAGCAACCATGTGCTTTCCTGAAAAAGAGAAACAACAACACCCTATAAATAATAAACATGCTTTTCACTCTACCTTGAAGTAATTACTCTGATTTATGGGAAAAAAATATCCTGCATGATAAAATCATTCTCCGCACCCCCTCCCTTTGGAAAGGAAACTAGCATGAGCTGGGTTTGGTTTTGGTGGGTACTCTGTAAGGGCAAGTCTTTGGTCCTGCACCTGTGCCCAGAGCCTGTGCAATGAGAAATTAACTTGGATGGAAGGAAAGGGTCGGGGGGGTCCTGCAGTTCAAATTAAACAGCCTGTATTTGTAAAGTGGTTGGAAGATGAAAAGCCCCATAGAAGTTATTATTGTCATTACCATTAATAATGAATAAGCCAAGGCAGCCAAATGGAACATTTATACCGGAGAGCAGAAACCCAGCGTGTCTTTCAGGTACAATTATTTTTGGCTGGTGGTTTGCTTTCTGATAGCGTTCCTTTCACCTTGCTCCACTTTAGTGCGAGGTGAGGCCCGGAAGGCTTCTCAACACAAAGTGCTAGAGACGGTGCTCAGTGTGGTCCTTGGCTCCATGATCTTCAACTCATTCTTCTCTCCAAGAACTCTAGTCATGTAGCCTTACAGTATCTGAGAGATATGGGAGTTACCCTGGATCCCCAGGGAGTCTCTTTCCACTATAGGCCCACAAGGCAAGTCTTGCATCCATATCTCCGGCCATGTGTGCTCTTAGGTGGAGGGCTGTTGGGGGCATGGCGGGGCACGGCTGTCTGCTCTTGGTGAGGGGGAGGGGCCAAGCCATGGGAAAGGTTGAGGAAATAGCCGACTCAGCACAAAAGTCATCCATTTACAGGCAGCTCTCTCATTTCTTTTCAAAGCTCACCTTCTAGAAAGGCTCCTTCTGGCCTAATTGTGTGTCAGAGGGAAACATCCCTTTTTAATAGCTGATGTAAGAAGGAGGCTGTGTCCTCTTACTGGCAGAACTGTGCACATGCTCTTTGCAGCTGGCAGGCCATGGGGTAGAACCCTGAGAAATTAGATTCCTACTTTGGACTCCTGACTTGGAGTCTACAGGGCCTCCTACATAAAGAACTAGTTACTTCCATGAGTCCACAGGGTTGCAAGAGGGAATAAGAGACCACTGGGGGGTATCTGCTATCTGGGGTGGTTGGCATGGTTGAGTTCAGGGAAGATGAGAGAGGTAGACACTGTCAGGCTTTGACTGTCATTGAGTCGGAATTGCTGCCTCTAGATACAACATTATTTTACCTTCTAGGACTTGGGGCCATGAAGGAGGGTTTTCTAGCCCTTTCCACCCAAGGAAAATGAGCATTCAATTAGATGAGCGGTAGCAAACCTCCTTAGGTAAGAGGTATACAATTGTTGTATTCTACCTCGGCCTTTATTCATTGGAACCCCTGAAGGAACAAGAAAGAGGTAGAGGTTATAAGTGACCCCCAAGATAGCTATTGGTCTCATTACAAAAATTCTCCGATGAATTCATCTGCACAAATAGGACCATATCCTCAGCCCAGTTGTACGTCTGTTGAATGAAACTGAATAAGGATGCCTTGTCCAAAGTGTTTGTCCCTGGGAGCTGAGCATTTGTGGACCTTCATGTCTACACGTTCTTTCATGTTGGTTGAAAGTCGGGGTGTGGGAATGGTTAAAATCACCCATAGGGATTACATTTATCTTACGCTTTACATCTTGATTTTTGGCATGCTCCCATAACTAACTCTGGAGCTGGTTTTTCAACTCATTTGAAGAAAGCCTAGATCACCGAGTAAGACAGACCTAGCTGTTCAAGGTAAACATGGAGATGAGGTCACATCTTCTATGCAGTCTTGTAGTAGCCTTTTGCTAATTTAGACCCAAACACTCCTTCTTGGTATTATTTCTTTCCTTTCCTTCAGTGGATCAAAATGAGAAAACTTCAAACAACTCCCACTCAAATGGAAGGCATGACTTTGCTGAAATTGCTGGTCTAGCTAGATAACAGAGTTTTTCTTAGTAAGGAGGATATTTGAGGTCAATAGAGAGAGTGGCCAACATTTATACTCATGCATGGTATGTCTAAGGAGCCCTATACTGGTGAGGCTGCTAATCAAACAAGGCCGCAGGTGGTTTGACTCCACCAGCCTTTCAGAGGAAGAAAGAGGAGACGGGTGTCTGTTCCCACGGAGACTTACCGTCTCAGGAACCCACAGGGACAGTTCTACTCTGTCCTAGAAAATCGCTGTGAATTGGAATTAATGTGATGGCCATGGGTTTGATTTTTGTTTTGTGATCATTCTACTCCTATAGAGATTTGAAGTCTTGGCGTTGGAATCAACTCTGTGGCACATTGTCTGATTGGCATGGCAGTAGGTGGCTCAATGGTCACATTCTAGTCTCCATTGAGGGAGACTAGGTTGAGTCCCTGAACAATGTACTTGTGGACAGCTATCACTGGTCTGTCAGTGGAAGCTTTTGTGTTGATTTCTTGCCAAAGAAGTTTCATCAGAATTTTCAGATGAAGAATAGGAAGAACAGCTAGGTGATTTACTTTTTAAACATCAACCCATGAAAGCCCTGTGGATTACAAAGGTCCAATCTGTAACGAGTATGGAGATGGAGCAGGGTAAGGTGATGCTTCTTTCTATTGTGTGCAAGGTCTTGCCAGGAGTCAGGGGGTGAGTCAAGGGCAGCTAGCAATAATAGGTGTGCACTGGTCCTGCCAATAGCTCTAATTTATTCTTGATGTAAATCATTTGGTCAGTATATTGAAGAGGATATGAGTTAAATGAAGTACTTAGCATTTCATAACTTGAATACTTTGGTCTCATGACATATGAAACAAAAGACCAGAGGCAGGAGAAATGCTAGAGATTATGTCCTTTCACCCCTTGCACTGTAAGCAAGAAGAGTAAGCAAGGCTTTGTGGTTCAAACCTACCAGCCACTCCACAGGAGGAAGAGAAGCTGTCTGCTTCCATAGAAGTGAATTTATTGATCCTCTTCTTTTTTCACTATGTTTGAAATGAACTTGTGCATCATCAAAGACTCTCAAGTCCACTTCAGTTTTACTTTTCCTTTTTTTTTTTTTAACCACTCAGACCAATACTTAGATAACCTCTTCTTTTTTACAAAGTCATTTTGTTGGGAATGCTAACTTTCCAAAGTTCAATCAAATCGAGCAGTATTATACAATTGCTACCATGATCGGTTTGAAAACAGTTTTCCATAGCAATTTATGACTGCACAAAGTCTATAAAAGATAATTAGGAGTCAGAATTGAGTGCCTAGCAGTGAACTGTTGGCTTTGAACCGTAGAGGTTATACATCTCAAGGGCAGGAGTGCTATTTTTTACAGGCTTGTTGGAGACCCAGAACAAACTAGAACCCTATCTCCTGAAACCAGGTTGAAAATAGTTTTTTGAACTTCTGTGTTTTTAAATTGAAGGAGAAAAAATGTCAGGGAGGTGCCTATAGTAAAATTGGAGTCATAAAAAGATATTAAGCCCACTAATTTTTATCTAAGCCCTGTATATAAAACAACTCAATCAATTCTTACAACTACCCTGTAACATGCTACCAAGACTCAGGTCTGACAGCTAGGGAACTGAAGCAGAGATGGGCTACCTGGATTGTCAGTAGCCATACAATATGTGACTGGTGCAACAGGACTGAGCTCATGTCTATCCTGCCTCCCACGTGAGGGTGACTCAGCCTTGATATCCCAGGCTGACCCAAACCAGAGAGATTGTATACTTATCTCTAATTCTTCCCGAGTTTCCGAAGTTTGACTGCATGATGAAGTCTGCAGCTTTCTTTCCTTCCTGTGCTCTTTCTATATCCCCCTGTGGTGATACAGTATAGTCTGAGCTATATTCAGGCCATTTTGTGAGAATTTACAAAGTGTCTACTTGCGGTAGTTACATAAGTTGGTGTCAGTTTGTGGAGTGGTGGGGTCTAGTCTGTCAATCAGGTCAAAGCTTAATGACCTCATTTGGAGGTGCCAGGAGATAAAGAGCTCACTGGAGGCCAGATACAGGCTCTCTCTGCTTAGTCTGTCCTGCTTAGCAAACACTTGGAGCTTTGCTAGAGTCCTGGAGTTAAAGGAGTCATGATAAGATACTTCCACTGCCACTGGATCCACAAGGCTTTCCAACCACTGGCCTGTGATCTTCCTGCATTTGGCATCATTGCATGTGTTGTGTGAGTCCGAAGAAGAATTTATATACTGGTAAGGGACATATGGACATAATATTGACTCTCTGGACTCAACCTATAGTGGGCTGAGATGTTTTCTTAATGTACAATTACTGATATAAAGTTCTCTCTTACACACATATTGGTGTCTCTGGATTTTTTTCTCTAGTCTACCCAGAAGAGCACACTACTGTAGTTTATCTCTCCACCCACTGCCATCCAGTAGATTCCAACTCTTATCAATACTCTCTAGGGTTTTCAGGGCTGCAAATCCTTACACGAGCAGACAGAGGCCACCAACAAGAGCACCAATGCTCCCCAAACTTATGATCTCTGCTTGTAGCTGCATATTTGCATCTTAGAGACTTGGAAAAGTACATAGAGAAACCTGCTTAAACCTTGTTTAATCCGGTGTTTCTAGGAGTATGTATTGATGTGTCATAGGAAGTACAAGTGTGTTCTTGAACATGATGCAGCCCATTGGAATGTAATGTGATTTACAATCTGTAACAAAAAGAGCTTTTAAATGGTGCTTCTGTTGTACAGTTTGGTTAAGTTATTTAACCTCTCAAGGTCACAGATTTCTCAGCTGTAAGGTGTGGATAGTTATATATCCACCTCTTGACATTGCTACCGATTGATTAATCTCTCTAAAATGCTAGCACAGTGCACAAAGATACAAACCCACTGCCAGTGAGTCAATTCTGACTCAGAGTGTCCCTACCTAGAGCCTGTGAGCATTTGTAAATCTTCATGTGAACTGGTGGGTTGCAAGTGATGACCTGTGGTGCAGTTCAATGCTTACCTGACAGCCCCAGCAGGGTTCCCATTATGGTCATAATTATTTAATAAATAGTATCTATCATTTTTCGTATTTCATTTGGCATTCTTATCAATAGGATTAGTGTTAAATACAAAGGTCCGGATTTACAATGAAAGGTCCTTTCATTCTCCTTTATTCCTCTTTGGAAATGCTTTGAGATGGTTTCAGTGAATTTCCTGGACTACCTGCCTGTTAACAGCACTCTCCCCTTGCCTGCATCCTTCACATCAATTTAGCCAATGAAGTCAGGATTAATAAGCAGCAGCAACACTTTCCCCTTGTGAGTATTCACAGTTTTGAGAAAATGGTTCAACTGTTCTTGCATTTAATAATTAGATGTGACATGTTCATTTATATTTCAAGGAAACTCCAAGTCACCTATTCATAATTAAGATAATAGCATTGTGAAGGAAGGAGAGATTGAGAACTGCAGGTATGATTGAGTTGCTCCATGGCGAAGGCAGATGGTCAGGCAAGGCTCATGTGATCCAGGGCCTACATTGCTCTGTCCCACACTGCAACAGGCCATCAGTAGCATGTGATTTTTTTTCTCTTAGTTCTCACTTCCTGTCTCATAGATTTTCCTGGTTATTGCTTTGGACCACACTTTCACCGGTTGGAATTGGACATGTCATTCTGCTTTTGTTCAAGACGATGCTTGAATTGGGGTCTTCAATTCAATTGAATGAGATTTAGAGAGCACATCTGTTTTGCCAGCTCTTGGAGAGATTTCATTGACTAGTACTATAAAAAAAATTGTTGGCCTGCCCTACCGAGTAGGCTAGCACTAATAACTAAGAGTCCTTTGTTAGTTGTTAGTTGCTATGTGCCATGAAGTAGGTTCTGACTCATAGTTCTGTCCTTGGTTACTAAATGAAAGGTTGGTGGTCTGAACCTACCCACAGAAAGTACTGGCCATCTGCTTCCATAAGGTCACCGCTATGAAATCCAGCGGAGCGTCAACAGTTGCACTTTGCACAATGAGGGTGCAAGTGGGAGTCAACAATGAGCTGGAATGGACGTGACGTTGGTAACTGAATATTGTAACCAACAAACAAATATCAACCTCCAAATTTCATTGGCATCGCATATTAAAAAGTAAGGACCCCTAGGAGCGGGAAACTGAGCCTCTTGTGACCTCTCAGAGACCCGTACTCATCCCTCTCATCTTCCTTCCTGTGGATCCACGGTCCCAGAGGGCCTCACGATCCTCTGCATTTAGCCTGGAGGCAGACATGTGAGTCTACGGGAGAGGTACAACAACTTTTTAAAGCCCTTGGCTAGGAGAGGCATGCCTCATTTTTGCTTCCCTTTAGTTAGATCATAAAAGCACATCACACTGCCCCACGGTGCACAGGAGTTTTTGAAAAGTGGGGACCGAGGCTGAGCAGTCGCTTGACAGTAATGACACACGCAATGAAAGGGGGTGGATTTGGCTGGCCTTTTGCCATGTTTCCCACTCCTGGTATTCACAAGGTACTCATTGATAGGAGCATTCAATTATTTTACATCTTAGTGTTTTCTATTATTATTCTTATCTTCCCTCTGCCCATGAAGCTCTCGCTCAGATATTTGCATGGTTGAGGGCTCATCATTTGGTTTTTATTGTAGGTATCATCGCCTTAGCTAAAGGTCTACCTTCTTCACACCAGTCTAGTGAAAGTCCATTTTCTGCATCCACCATCATTTTTTTTTAAATCTTCTTGCTCCATTTTGTTTCCTAGCACTGATGCCAGTGCAAATAATATCACTGGCCATTAATTTTTTTCTTCTCAAATTCAATGATAAATAGGGTCTTTGCCTGCCTTGATCACACCTGAAATCTCAGAAAAGATTCTGTAATAAACCTGTGTTTCTTCTGTAATGTATCTGTGCTGAAATGTATGTATTGCATAAATGAATGCATGTATGCCTGTTTGTATGACTATCACCCTCTGATATCTGTGGGTTAGTCACATAAGTACCTGTGTGGTGGTATTTGCACTGCTGGCCTGGTGTCAGGAATGTGAGATGTGGATGTTATTGTCTCTTGGACTCTAAGAGTGGATTTAGGTGGAGAGAGTCATCAGAATCTCAGGTGAAAGAGCAAAGACTCTCATAATGTATCTTCTGATGAGAAATCCCTCATCACAGGTCTACCACATTGCTTAATGATACCAAGATGAGTACCAAAATCACAGGGATTTTAGAGGGGTCTGTATTTTTTTTCCCATTAAGTGACAGTATTAACTAAAACAGAAAGTACATCAGTGAGAATTTGTGTTCTGATCAGCCTATATCTACTCTCAAGTGTAAAGTGCGAAGAGCATAGTTCTGAGGACATGAAACAACATTGAAGTATGCAGGGTGAGAATTCAGAGAATGAGGTGCTATCTGGCAAGAGGTAGCATGATCATGGATCCTTGCAAGGTGAGGGTTAGTACGAGACCCTGGATGAGGACACAAGAAGGACAGAAGAGCCAGGACTCAAGTTGTGTCTGTTTACTATTCCTTGTAGTTGGTCAGCTTCAACCACACTAGGTTTCTGAATGAAGAAGCAAGAGTTGAGAGCCAGTGTACAAGTCTATGTTTTAAAAGGACTACAGACATGCCAGTGGATTAGTCCGTTGAGTAGTTATGAGACAGACTGACCAAACATAGGGATAAATGGAAGGATTTAAAAACAAAGAACCAAAAATACCTGCTCCCTGATTTTAAAAACAGCGTATGAAGGAGCTTCAAAAAATTCCATTATCTTTTAAAACATTTTCTATGAATGCTTGAAGCCCCTTTCAGATGTACATTACAGAATTTTTTTTAAAATACAGAAAAATGATGAGAGAATTACACACACCTCTGACACCAGGCTCCAGAGAAAATCGTATCTAATATTTCAAGGATAACTTTCTAAAAGCATGTCTTCATACATGCAATATATATGGATATAAAATATGCCTTACATAGTTTGGATAATATTTTGTAGTGTTTGTTATTAGGTTCCAATTCATAGTGACCATAGCAACAAGAGAAAAAAGTGTTGCCTGGTGTGGCACCATCCTTGCAGTCTTCTCTATGATCAACCTGTTCTTGAAGTCACTGTGTCAGACTTCAAGGATATTGAGGTTTTTCTTGTTGAGGATAATCCTCCTTTGCATGGGTCCATGAAAAGCATGATGGACCAACTAAGTGAGACTCATCATCCTTGTTTCTAAGGAGCATTCAGTCTGTCCGTACTTCAAGACAGGTTTGTTCATTTTTCTGGCAGTACAGACTATTTTCAATCATCTTTATCAACATTATAGTTTGAATGTGCCAATTCTTCAGCCAGCCCTCTTCATCAGCTGGCTTTCACAGAAGTATAAGGCTATTGCAAAGGTCATGACCCAATTCATCCTCAAAATGGAAACTTTGCTCTTTAACACTGGGAGAGGTCTTTTGCCTCAGAATGTGATTTGATTTCTTGACTGTTGCTTCTGTTGACTGTGGTACCAAATAAGACACAATCTTTCACAATGACAATTTTTTTCTCAATTTATCGCGATAGTGCTTTTTGGTTGAGTTGTGAAGATTTTTTTTTTTATGTCAAAGTGTGATTCATAGTTGTTGGCCCTTATCAAGAAGTCCTTCAAATCTTCTTCAGAAAAACCAAAAACAAACAACAACCTTCTTGACATTTAATCCACATATCACAAATCCAACAGTTCAATCATATCAACTAGGGTTATGCAATCTCATCTTCTTTACTTTCAGGAGGAAAAGTTGAGTCCTCTGCACACTGCACGTTGGTAATGAGACTTCCTCCAAACCTGGGGTTGTTCTTCATAGAATATGGTTTTCAGGATTATTTGCTCAACATCCAGATTGAATAATATAGCGAAAAGATGAAACTTGGATACACACAGCTCTCCTGATTTTAAACCCTGCCGTATCCCTTTGTTCTGTTTGAATCACGGTGGTGGGTGTATGTATAGGTTCCTCCTGAGTACAGGGAAGTGTTCAGGAATTCTCCATCATCACAAGATTTCCTACAGTTTGTCATGATTTTCGCAGTCAAATGTCTTGGCATGAGCCATAAAAACCAAGTACATAATGTTCTGGAATTTTCCGCTTTCAGTTAAAATCAGTCTGATATCAGTCAATCCCCTCACTCCTTGTCCTCTTTGATCTGACTGGATTTGTTGGCAATCCCTTGCTGATGCAATATTAATTTTACTCGCATGTAATATGAGGAGATGGCCCTGTGGCATGATAGTTTCAGCACTGGGCCGCTCCCCCAAAGATGGCAATTGGAGCACGCTGGATAGGCCTCAGGAGAAAGCTCTCCTTTTGTGAAGATTCGCAGCCTCAGGAGCCCCACGGAACAGTTTTATTCTGCCCAACAGGGCTGCTCTGAACCAGAAAGGACTTGGTATCCGTGGATTTGATGACATTCATGATGCTGTTCGATATACTCAGTACAGCTTAGACTTCACCCTTCAGTACTGTTGACCCGTGCTTACATGCTGCCTCCTGAAATGGTTGAATGCTCAACAGTGCTTACTGGTACAGTGACTCTTCATGTTTCTTCTGTCTTCTTTCAGTACTTTCTGTGTCCTCCAATATCTTACCTACAGAATCCTTCAAGAATGAGCCTTGAGCCTTGGAAGTTTTCTCTGTTTTTTTTTTTTTTTTTATCCCCGGCTTGAGAAATGCTGAGCCTGGTCTTCCCTTTGTGTTCCATAGCTCCAGCTCACTACAAAGGCCACTCTACTACCGTATGTTGCTTATTTGAACTGTCCTTTGGAATCTTCTGTGCAGGTCTTGGACATCATCATTTCTTTCCCTTCAGAGACAACTCCCATAAAGATTGCCGCCTGGAAAACCCTGGGGGCGGTTCCACTCTCATAGTGGTTGAAGTAGATTCAAGAGCGGCACACAACTATCTTAGTTCTATGAATGAGAAAATTTTCTTGGACACCTTGCTGCTCTCCTTTTGATGTGTGCCCACTGTAGGTATTTTATTTCTAAATGAACTTAGACGTACTATCTTGAAATACTGTCCTGTGACTTATTTTCAGGACAGGATCTATTTGAACACTTTTCATAAGAGATCCTGGATCATGCACATGGTTAAGAACTGGACAAGTCACTGAAAGGGCTGTAGTTTGAACCTGCCCAGAAGCATCTCAGAAGGTAGTTCTGGTGATCTGCACCATGAGTAGTTGTGAACTGTAATTCACTAGAGGGCAGTTAATAGAGTAGATTCCAAAACAACTACACTACTTAATTGCCTACACTTTTAGATAACAGGAAATAAAGACATAAAATGTGGTCAATTATCTATCAAATTTCCCATTATAGAATATCTAGATTTCCCCCCAAATGTATCATATTTATGACCGATGCTGCAATTTACATCCTGGCCACAATAAACATGTAGGAGAAAATTTGGCATCTGTGGAAAAAGTTCTGAAGTGAAATTTTAAAGCCTTTTTAGGTGAACATTTTATATATTTTATACAAATCGTCCAACTATCCTTTCGATTGTTAAAAAAATTTATACATATTTTGGCAGCTTATGAGAATGCCTATTTCTTTCCATCTTTTCTAACATTGATGTGGAAGTCCTCTAATCTGGTGTCAATTTGAGGATTAAGAGTGTAGGGTCAGAGTCTAGCCTGTCAATTTGGAGGTAGCCAAAGAGACCTCTGTATGGGAATGACCTTCTCCTGAGAACTCTGGAAAAGGTGGTCATTCCTTCTTGAAGGCGGAAACATTGTCTCCCTCAGTTCACTCCCTTGGAGACACTTGACTGACAATGCTCACTTCCTGCAGGGCATCCCTGAAGAGAAACCACATGAATTTACACTGATGTGGCCAGAAACCTGGATCTAGAGGAGCCACATAGAGACCCATGCAAGCCATGAGATGTTTCTACCACCACTGACTTTGCACCCACTATCCGGTGATCTTTCTACATTCAGCATCATTGCATGTGCTTCATGAGTCTGAAGAAGACTTTATAATTTGCTGTAGGACATATGGGCTAATATCGGACTTATGGACTTGATCTGGACTGGGCTGGGATGTTTTTCTCAATGTTCAATTGCTCTTATATATAAACCTTTCCCTTATATACATATGCATGCTTATGAATTTGTTTTTCTAGTCTACTCAGCTGAACATAATTCGGATTTTTCTTAATATGATTGAATGACTAATTTGTATAATATGTGAGTTCTAGGCCCATAAGACTATTTCCAAAATAAAGGAAACTAAAAAAAAATCACTTCAAACTTGAAAAGTTTGCATCAGTTAATGGGGCAGCATTTTATCTCACTATACTGGGGTTCCACAATTCACTGCGCTATTTCTGTGTACATTTAGAACAATATGTACAGTAATATTCAACAATGGTTGGGACTGTCGGCATCTTGGTGTTTGCAAGACCTCAGAGGTATCCACCAGCTTTGATGCAATGAGGGTTGGTGGTGAGCCTGGAGCCAGACACAGACTTTGGTGGAAGTCAAATAGAGTCCTATCTCAGTTTTTGACCCTGTTGCCTTTAGCTATGCCTCTTCCTGCCCCCCCTCCTCCTTTAGCTCTTTAAAACCATTTCATTCTGTTTTTTTCTAGGTACTTCTCCTAAGTTCCTTCAAACATTCCGATCCTCTGTTGAGCTAGAATCAGAGTATGGTATGAGCCTTTAAGAGCATCCACCATGAGCCCCCATTTGCCCTCTCCCACTTCCCTACACAGTGAACGGAATGCTGGCTTTGTGTGTCCTACATGATGAGAAGAATTTTGGTTTCCATTGACTTATTGCGGAAGACTCCACTTCAACACCATTGTTGAATTACTTCAAATAGGAAGTCCTGAAAAAAGTAAGAAGGAAAAGAAAAAGAGACAACAGAAAAGAGACTGCTATTGTCTCCACACCTCAGTTGCTTAGGTCTCTGTAAAGGTTGCAGGGTCCCCTCGGTGTCCGAAAGGCAGGCCCTACTTGCAGGGTTATTGTGCTCAGGCTTCTGAGATTAGCAACAGCAGGTGAGGCCATCCTGACTCACAGACACAGAACTTTCTCATCGGTGATGCTTTGGTGCTTAGGAGGAATCGTCGGGACAGAGAGCAGGAGCTCCGAGCCACAGACTAGGTAATAAGAAAACCCACAGCTTGAAACTAGACCTTCCGGTTCCAAATCCTATATCCCCCCTGTCAGCTGGAACACTGGGAGATAGCATTTCATTACTCCAGTGCTGCATTCATAGAGCTTTCAGAGAACAGGGTAAAATAGTTCATTCAGGGTAACAGGCTTCTTTCTGGGCTGTAATAGAAAATTTAGAGGATTTCAAATTTATGTTCCAGCCAAAATTTCCATTGCTTTTCTCCAAAGCCCACCTCATCCCACTTATGCACGGGCTCTTGGGAACTTGTCAGTGCTGGGAGACCCCCCTTTCTGAGTCTTCCCAGTCGAATCTTCTGAGAGCTTCCAGGTGAGGTCTGCACCCAGGTGCTGGGTATGGGTCATGTGATGGCAATGCAGAGAGACAAACTGCAGGTTCACAGAATTTAAGGAGATTTAAAGAATTTTAAGAAATGATAAATCACTGCGGTAGAGTATGGAGTGAGGACATTGGGTTTGGGGGTGTATATTTTGGGGGTGGTGGTGTGTGAGGTACATAGGTGAAGGGCAAGGGATGCAATTAGGGGTCTGGTGGTGTAAGCAGGTGGTATTGAGAGAGGCCTGGCATATCCTCCCAGAAACAGGAATCTGGAGTGACAATGCAGAAATGACACTCGAATTTACAGCTTATCACACCCAGAAAAATAGCTTCTTGAAGGGCGTTAGGGGTAGTCCCTGGATGATGGCAAAGGTTGAGAATGCTCAGTGAAGACCTCATGGTTTCAAGGCTTAAATTCACACAAATGTGCCTCAGAAGAAAGGTGTGGCAGTGTCATTCTCAAAGATCACAGACACTGACTACCATGGAGCACCATTCTGTCTGACGCACCTAAGTCACAGCAGAATCCTTGGGAATGGTGGTTTGTGAGTTACAGCTAGCTAGGAAGAAGGGATTTCCCCCAAACCCAGATCAAAGACCCATTCAAAGAATGGATGGATGGATGGATGGATGGATGAATGAATGATGTGAAGAAGGCAAGACTGGGATCAGTTTTTTCACCTCTCCCTTCCCTGGGAGGCATCCTTTTTTGACTGTGTGGACTCGGGTCCTGGAGTGCTCCTGAAGGACCCCTGTATGGGAGGGGGAGGGGGGCAAGTGGACCCACTGGATGCCAAGGAAGGTGTCTGGGGAAGCCCCCACCTCTCAGACTTCATGTCCCCTGCTGGAGTTTCCCTCCAAATGCACCCCCATGCCTCCTGGGCCTCACACTCCTGGGAAACCCCAGTGTGCCAGGCTCTTTGAAGTGGGAGTGCAGGCTCAGCGCCCCTGCCAGACCTGGAGGGCGCCCGCCACCTTAGCTTCAAAGGCGAGCAGAGAGCGGAGGTGCAGCCACACCGGGCTGAGGGTGTGGGTGGAGGGGTCTGAGCAGGAGCAGAGGGATTCCCAATGGTTTCTTCTCACAGCAGTCTGGCTGCACAGGGAAGGACTATCTAAACTCACCATTGTTCATTGGCCTTCTCAGCCTTACTTCTGAGAACTCCTGGAAAATTTCTGCCATCCACCCATCCATTCACCCACCCATCCATCTCTCCATCCATCCACCCACCCATCTACCTACCAATCACTCTTTCCATCCATCCCTCCACCCCTCCATCCCTCTATCTCTCCATCCCTCTATCTCTCCATCCATCCATCTCTTTATCCGTCCATCCACTTATCCACTCATCCACCCATCCATCCACCCACCCATCCAACAATGGATTCAACATGTTCTCTGAGCACTTCCTATGAACCAGGTGCCACAGAAAGACTGTGCCTATCTGGATGTTCACTGCCCTTACAGACACACTTAGTTAGCACAGTCCTGCTCCTGTCCTTGCTCACCTGCCTCTGCTACCCTGGTGAGTCTTTTCTGCCCATTGCTTCCTTTGTATTTTCCCACAAAGCTTTTCACCTTGGCCCCCTCTCCTTAATCACCGTGCAGCTAAGGGCTTGGATCTGACCACAGTCAGAAGCTAGCAGACCTCAAGCAAGTTAAGTAACATCAGCTGCTTTTTAAAATCGGCCTCACACCAACCTTTCATGATAGCTGCACGTGAGAGACAAGGCAAAGCATATAAGGGTCTTGGCCCTGGACCTGGTCTTCATAGTCAAGGTGAACAGACAGTGTGTCGTTCCCGCCAGCATGCATTGTGAGGAAAGGTGATGTTGTTAAGACTCACCCTCGGATGAGAGTGAAATGGGATTATTGGAGCAGTATGCACATTTCACTATCCCAACCCTTCTCCTCCTTTCCTGATCTCTTGTTCAGCTCAGAAGTCGGTGTTCACCTCCTTGATAGGCTGAGGAGAATCCACAGGCAGCACAGTTCACTCACTCTATGACTTTACTGACCTCTTGCCCTTTCACTGAAGAGCCCGTGGTGGGCCACGCCCTCCCTTATGTACATCCTGTGCAGCATCACTTTAAAAAAATTGTGGTTTGTCAGCCACATGTTGTTTTGGCAGGTTGTGAGCAGCATTCACATAAAAATGATATGGACTTCCGTAGCAGATACTAGAATTCATCTCATAGAGTGAGGGTAAAGAATGTGGGATAAAACATTGTTTACATGTACACACAGGCATATCCCGGTAGAAAAAGCATTTCTCAGCCGTGATGCCGTCAACATGGTTGCATGTGCACTTTCCTCCAACACCTGGCTCTGCCACGTTTACACGCAAATGGTTGTTAAGTAAATGTTGATGAGCACTGATTTTACAAGATTTTAAAAGATGACCCATCCTGAATGTATTCTGATTAATTAGATCTCTTGTTGTGGCTTTGGAGTCTATTTTCCTGCAAAGATGATGATCTTCTTTTGTCTTCACTCACTCATTCAACACATTCATGCTTGTTGGGAGTAATGGGCGAGTTTATCTTCTCTGTTTCAAAGGCACACAAAGAAAGAACTCCCTCCCCCACCCCCTGGTTTGCCAACCCTAAGACAGACGCCAACACTCATGATCACATACCAAAGATTATGAGGAAGATGCGGGGCCAGGTAGCCTGTCAATCTGTTGCACATAAGGTCCTGCAAGTTGCTATGGGTCGGCACTGACCTGACGAAATCTATCAGCATAACCAAGACCCCGACTTCCCACTCATCCACAAACATTGTAAAAGCAATAGATGTAAGTAATATTTTCTTATTAAAAAAAAATCATAGGTATCCTGTTATTCTCCATCCCAGGTCACCATTTTAAATTCTTTCATCTTCAAGGACCCCATATAAATGAGTCTTATTCACATTACCCTTTCTTATCTTAGGCATTGGACTGCAATCCCCATGGTTGGCAGTTTGAAATCACCTGCAGCTCATTGGGAGAAAGCCTGGGCTTCTTACTCCCGTAAACAGTTAATGTCTCGGTTTTATTTTTTTTTATTCTATAGGAAAGAACAGAGTATCTTTTGTTTTATGATTGGAAAGCCTTAGCATAATGTTTATGTCTTGATGCCCTAAACCCAGAACCACTAAAAATTTAATATCTAAAACAATGAGGTTTAGGTATCTAGATCTGCCATGGTGAGAGTTGATATGTGTAAAAATCAGCTCCATGTTTGCTGCAAGAAGACGGACACTCAATTTATGAGAAAAATGAAGGAATTTGATTTAAAATCTGGGCTTTATCACTATACCCAGTCCACATTTTCCTAGAATGAGACAGGGAAATCACCTGGACTATTGTTTCTGCAATAACTTGGGGACTGCGATTGTGACCCTGGCAAGGATTAGAACCCATTTCTTTTTGGGCTCTCACTTTGGGTCTGCTATAGTGGCCACACGCCAGTCCTTCAGGATTGGTAGTCTTTAACAACTCCCTTTCTAGCCAGAAGGCCATGAACTTGGTGTTCTCTGCTGTAGTCACAGGGTTATTGTACTCTGGTCTCTTCTCTGACTCTCAATTACTGGAGGTCTTAAAGCACACATGCCCCCTTGCAGGATTGTATGCCCTTGGCCCAGTCAAGGAACCATCAGTGGCACAGATGGTTAAGTGTTGTGATAGCCAGGTTTTATGTAAGCTTGGATGGGCCAGTACTTGAAGTACTTGAACTACCTGAAGTACTCAAGTAGTTGTGGGGAGAATCTCTCTCAAAATGCACTGCCATCAAGTCGCCTTCAACTCACAGAGACCCTATAGGTCAGGGTAGAACTGCCCCTGTTGGTTTCTGAGATTGGCAGTCTTCATAGAAGTTGGAAGCCTCATCATGCTCTCGAGGATTGGTTGGGGTTTGTGAATTGCTGGCCATGTCCTTTGCAATATGCCGCCTGGTACACCACCAGGGGCCTCATGGGGAGAATAGATCTGAGTCCACAAGTTTGGTAGGATTGAGGGAGGTTTCATTCAGGGTCTGGCTTACTCGTACTAGAAATCGATAGCTGTATCACCTGCTATCCCATGACCCATCAGTGGACTTCCAACTTGAGATCCCTTCCAACCTGTAATTTATGCAGCTCGGCATCTTCCAGACCATAGTTTTCTGGCTTCATCCTCCTGCTTCCTGTCCACCAGTCGCTAAAGCTACAGGAGTCAGGAGAAGGCTCCAGCTTACGTCTGACCCAGGGTCTTGAACCAGACTGCACTTAGTCACTTCCACAACTGTGGGAGTCATTTCTTCATATAAATCTTTCTTTATACATAGCGATAAAACATTGCTGTTTCTGCTTCTCTAGAGAACCCAGTCTGCCAGAAGTGTTTACTAACCAAAAGGCCGGCACTTTGATTCCAGTCTGTGGTGTCTCAGAAGGAAGGACCAGTCATCAGTTTCCCAAAGGTCGTGTCACTCAAAGCACTATGGGACAGGTCCAGTGTGCACACATCAGGAGGTCGCCCTGAGTTGGAAGTGACTCAACTGGAAATGGGTTTGGTTTGATTTGGGTTTGGGCCGGGTAAGTGATTTGTTTAAGCAGCTGTGGCTTATCTACATCATTAGCGGTTCAACTCCTCATTGACCCTTTGTATAGCACATGGAGCTGCTGGAATAGCAGACCCAGCAGGCAGAGAAACACTTGCTGCGGTTTCACTTGGCCTGAAAACCAGGTTTTCACATTAGCTGGTTGATGTGCTAGCAAAGTGTCTTTGAGCTGCAGCTTCAAGTACTTTGAAAAGCTGCTATTTTTCTGGCAACACAGAAACAGACGAGACATTTGGTTCTGTGGCCGATGTTGAGTGTAACCTGCTCTCGCCATAGTCTCTGTTCCTTCAAGAATGCCACGGGTGCCACCTTAAACTTTTCAAGAACTCATTTAAAGACTTCTTAGGCTCTTTCTGCCTGTCAAACTCTCATTTACAATAAGTCAACAGTGGTCCTTGCCCTGATGCCATCTTAAATCTCCCTTAATTAAGAGTTGTGGTAATTCACATCTATTCATCATCTCAACCCGGTCTTTGACACCAAGGTTATTTTATTTCCCACCTGTAGACTAGACTTTCTTGTCAGCTACAAGTAAATATTAATTAAGTTAGGCATCCCTTCTTGCAGGTGGTCATAAGCACTTACACAAAAAGACATTCCTTGAAGTTAGGCCACTGGGGATTGCTTTCATCCGTGCTTTGGGTATGTGACTTGTAGGTGGTTTTGAAGGTCTGAGGTCTTTCAATTCCCTTAGTAGCCTGGTACAATGCCATGGGTTCGAACGCCCATTGAAAACTAGCAATTAATTGCATAATTTAATTTTCTTTGAATCAGTAGTTTATGCATCTGAGACCCCACAAGAACACACACTTATTTGGGAGCTTACTTTGAGGCAGGCTAAAGACATTATTTATGAAGAAAAACAAACACCAACCCATGGCCCCATGTCAGAGGGTTTTCATAGATGTAACCTTTACAGAAGCAGATTGCCAAGTCTTTTTTCTCTGAATTGCTGCTGTGTGCATTTGATCTGGTAACCTTTAGATTAGTGGTTCAGTGCAAACCACTTGTGACATATGGTATTCAATTACTTATGAAAAGGTGATTTATATGAGCACCATTTTTTATAGGTAGAAAACCTGAAACATGGAGCCTTTAAATGAGGTTTCAGGGTGACATGGTTTTTAAATATGGAGTCAGGATTGGACCTCACACACCAGACAGTCTGTGTGTAGTCCAGGTTGACTACAGGAACAAATTCATGGACACTCATGTGTGTAATAGAGAATTTTATATCAAAGAGTAATTAAGAAAACATCCCAGCCCAGTCCAGATCAAGTCCATATGTCTGATATTAGCCTGTATGTCCAATACCAATCTATAAATTCCTCTTCAGACTCACAAAACCCATGCAATGACACTGCATGCAGGAAGATCAGAGGCAGTGGGTGGAAAGTATTGTAGATCCAATGGCAGTGAAAGCGCCTCAATGCTGTCATGGGTCTCCACACCGCTCGTCTCCCTCTAGGGCTGTAGTGTTGCTCTAAGTGTCTTGTCAACAAGAAGATCAGCAGAGAGTCTGTGTATTTCTGGCCTTCAGGGAGCTCTTTATCTCCACAGAGCAAGCCATCAAGTTTCGGCCTGATAGACAGGCTAGACTCTACCTTTTTGCAAGTTAACATCAGATTATGTAATTACCACAGTATATTCTCTATCAATAGGCTATGTAGCGCTTCAGGCAGGCAGAAGACTTAAATGATTCCTTCGTGGTACTCCCCCTCACCAACCCGGAGTTGAGTTACAGGTCCAAAGAAGGCAGGAAGGAAAAGGTCGGGGTGCTACAGGACATCCTAGCCATTCTGTCCCTTCAGACTTTGCTACTGGGATAGTGTTTAGGCCAGACAGTAGGGAGGGGCTGCCTGCAATTCCCATTGTCCAGACTTGGCATTGTGCAGGTTGCTGCCTAACTCCTGGAGGGCTTCAGAACAGTGATTCTCAACCTTCCCCATACCGTGATCCTTTAATACGGTTCCTCGTGTTGTGGTGACCCCTGTAAGCATAAAATTATTTTCATTGCTACTTCATAACTGTGACCTTGCTACTGTTGTGAACTGAGTGACCCCTGTGAAAGCATCTTTCAACCCCCATTGGGGTCATGACTCACAGGTTTATAGTATTGAGAGCAGATTATGGGCAACTGCTGCTCTAGATGAAGGCCGTCTGGGGATCCAGGAAACCTCTCCACTCCACTCCATTGCTTTGCTTTTTTTTTTTTCAGTTTGGAAAGTGGTGAAGAGAAGAAGAAAGTGCAGTGACCAAACATGGAAATTATCGGATCTTTTCAAATATTGTGCCAACTATCACATGCACACACACACAAAACACAATGCTAAACTTTTTGAAGATAGATGAACGCTTTAGAAGCAGATATTCCTACTATGAAACCCAGATGGTGCTATGAGAAGTAGGGAATTGTCGTCATCTTCCTATCTAAGGGAATTATCTTCATCTCCATCTTCAGCTGGGATCCATGGGGCTCCCATGATTGACTCCAGTGTTAGTGTCTCATGTCCCCCTAGCTGTCTTAATTGACAAGAAGCAAGGAGCCCTTTCCTGGGAATTCTGATAAGAAAACTTCTTCACTTTTCTGTTGGAGAGATCAGAAGAGATCTATTCTATGTCCTCTGTGCCAGTGATACTGTGGCAGCTATTTTGTTCATAGGAAGGGAGTGCTTTGAGGCTGTGGGGGTCTCCTTATGGAGGCTGAGGAAAAAGCTGATGCTGGAGGGTAGAGGTGGTTCCCAATGAAAGCTGGATCCTTTGTGACAGAGTTTGGGCAACTAGATCATGCCTAGTCAGAGCCAGGATCTTCTATGGGCTTTCAACTTACTTAACACAATAAAAAATTTACCTTTGAATGGCATGCTTTGTCATTAGCAGCTACAAGAGTTCTATCAAATGCATCTGGGTTATACTTCTAACTAGACTTGGTACTCACAAAGACTTTGAAGTGTATGCTTTGCCGAAAAGTCTAGTCAAGGCTGAAATCTACTCTTCATGGGTCTCTTGTCTAGATACTTTTGAATTATGGCTTCTATTTCTAGCGAAGTTTCCCCTTGGATTTAGTCAACAGTTCACAAGCCAGGTAAGTACTGGAAACTCAAAGGTTTCCTCCATGAAATAGTTGTAAAATATTTATTTTAGAAACCCCTGAAAGCAAGTTGCTATTGAGTCAATGCTGATTCATGGTGACCTAAAGGAGGTGAACCTCTGTGTCAGTGGTGGAGATTTGGGAAGTAGATTGCCAGGTCTTTGGAGATGCCCGTGGGTGGACTTGAACCTCTAACCTTCTTGTTGGTAACTGAGTATATTAACCATTTGCATCACTCAGGAACTCTATCAAGAAGCATTTTTTTTTAAATAAGGCAAAGTTGCACACAAGCTAAAGCAGGATCCACAGGTAGATTAACTTTATGTGAATCCCATCTAACTCTCTAACTGAAGGTCTTGCTATCAGACAAAGAGTATTGTACAGCAGATTATGGCAGACATAGTCAGGTTAAAATGTTATATCATGAGTGCAGTATAGCACCGAAGAAACACACAACTTTTCTCTAGTTCCTTAATGCTTCCTTCCCCCCACTATCATGACCTCAATTCTACCTTCCAAATCGGATTAGACCTCAACATGCACACTACAGATAAGAGCCTGCAACACAGGTAATTCAGGATAGATAACCCCCTCAGGGCCAATGGTGAGAACAGAGATACCAGAAGAATAAGGGGAAGATGGGGGAGAAAGGGGAAATCGATCACAAGAATCAACATATAACCCCCTCCAAGGGGAGTGAACAACAGAAAAGTGGGTGGGGTGAAGGACAACACAGGTTGATGCAAGATATGCAAATAATAATCCATAACTTATCAAGGGTTCATGACAGAGGCTGGGGGAAGGAAGGGGAAATGAGGAGCTGATATGAAGGGATCAAGTAGAAAAGAAAATGCTTTGAAAATGATGATGGCAACATATGCACAAATGACACGATGGATGTATGGATTATGATAAGAGATATAAGAGCTCCCATTAAGAGTACTTAATTAAAAAATGTAACATCATATAGTTTAATAGTAATAAAATCAAAATGTGAAGGGAAATCCCCTCTGATCATAGACCAAGGATGTGAATAGCTTCCCTTTCATGCAGGATGCATTAGAAAGTAAATTATCACAGATGCAGTTGGGTTAAAATTTAACGCTTTATCATTTGATCTCCCTTTTGACTCATTTTATATTCTACTTTTTAATGTTTTCTACTTTCTTTTTGGTGAAGGTCATTTTTCTGTTTTACTTTATTATTGCTGTTAGCTTTAAAGAACTTTGGCATGCTTTTACTGTATATGAAATACAGGATAAATAAATCTATAGAAACAGTAACTGGATCAATGGTTCCTCTAGGGTGTGTGGCAGGGGAGGTTGAGGGGAATGAGAAGTTAGTAATGATGATTATAAGAATGAAGAAAATACTTACCTGGAAGGGGAGATACCATGATCACGAAGATGGTTTATCTATTGCATCCGGATGTGCTGACCTCGGTGATTTTCTCAAATGTGGGGAACTTGACTGTGTAACTTGTGGTAGTGGGGGACTGTGTTTGTGCTCTCCCTTGTAAAAAAAAAAAAGTGAGAGAGAATGAAGAAAATGTCCTAAAACTGATTGGTGGTGATGGTCGTACAATTCTTCTTGATATGATTGAACCAATGAATTATATGATATGTGTGTTATATACCAATAAAACTTAAAAACCAACAAACAAAACAAGCTAAAGCTAACCATAATCTGAACAAAAACAATAGCAACATATCTGTCAGGAAAATCAAGGCTGTCCTCTACAGGGTTAGTAGAAAAACTGAAGAAAAGTAGTTAACATTTTGTTGTTGTTGTTGTTGTTTTTTGGTTTTCTTTGTGGGCATCACTGCCTCTGGTGGTCGTGGGCGCTACCCAGCCGCCGCTGGATTTGAACCGCCAAGCCTGCGGGCTGCAGTTCCGCACTCAACCACTTAAGCCACCGGGGCTCAGCCCCAGTAGTTAACATTTTAAGTTATTATAAATTAGGTGCTTTTCTATCCTTAGTAATGTTTTGAGAATATAAGTCTTTGCATTTGCCTGATTTCCTACCAAGATATTTATTTATCTTTTAAATGTATAGACATTGCTTACAAGCTTGTCAGGCATTAAAGGTGGGAGAATCCTAGACTTTTCTTTAATAATAATAATTTCTGCCTGGCATTTACTCTGACTTATCTAATACACAGGAACTACCTCTTCCCCCTGCTGAAGTGATTTTGCGTTCTTCTTAAAGAAGTAAAATACTTCCAGTCTTTCAAGCTTTCTATCAAGCATCAGCATCGTGACTCCTTCTCTGAGTAAACTCTCAGCCCAAATCAGTCCTAGTTAAAATTCCACCGTCACTATGTTACTAATCATGGCCACTGTATTGCTTCACAGATCTCTATTTCAGGCATATGAACATCCCATCACCTTGTTTGTTATTCATTTAATAATGTTTATAAAAGACCAATGTTGTTCCTGGCATTTTTTAGGGAATATGCATTTCAGTTGTTGAAGGACTATACTTCCTCCCTGTGATTTTTCTTGAGCAAAAAGGATGCTGCTACCTGCAGCCATGTACTTACCTGGTGTTTGTGGACTTGGTGGCATTGGCCTTATGAGTACAGATCAGGTGTTGGGAGTGGAAAGAGACAAGGTGATAGAGAAGGAACGGTTGCTTTCATTTAAAATCCATGCCCTCTAAAACCTCACATTGTTTAATGCCACAACAAAGCACTATCACAGATATTTACAACTATAGGGAACTCAAGAACATCTAATTATTTCTACTTTTACACTTGCAATCAATTAATTTCTTCACGAACCCAAAGACCTTTTCAGAGTTATCATTTCCACACTTCCATACCTTCTTGACTTCTAATTGATAAAATAAAGGCATTATGAAGTGTAAACCAGCTAAGGTGTATTTTATGCAATCAGCAACATTTTTCTTTCAAATGAATTCAAGTCAATCTTGGCAAAAGATGAAAAGGAGAGTCAATAATTCAAGCTAGTTATGTTTTCTTTCCTTATTAAATCAGTTAAAATTATCTTTGTTCTTCTAAGACAGACTCTGAGGGGTCTATTAACATGTTCATGGCATGGTATCACTCGCTTGGCAGAGATAATTAAAATATTGTAATTTTATAAAATCTTACAGTTGTAGGGAGAGCACCAAACTTTCAGAGTTTTGTTCAGCTTTTTGAAATTGGAGATGCAAAAATGGAGGTTCTAAGAAATGGTAGAGATTGATGAGATCAACTAGGTTGTATGATAGTTGGAGCCTGATGTTTAAGATGCCTTCTGCCGCACTGCACCTCCTCAACGGCACGGATTCTTACAAACCTGTCTGATGGGGCTTTGTCTGGTGAAGAAGTCTCTATAATTTCCCCGTTTGGGATTTCCCAACCACATCCAAGTTGTCAGGCCCAGTTCAAGTTACTCTGATCACAATGTTCTTGGCTAATCAGAATCTGAACTCCTGTACCTCTAATTTTCATTAATAGGTTAAAAACAAAGTTATATTATCATTGAGAATAATCTGGAGTGTCTGGGTGTTTCAAAGGTTTAATGTACTTGGTTGTAGAATCAAGACCCACCCCCCAGGTCATTTTGCTGAAAGGCCTGAAAATCTATCTCCACCACTGCTTCCCCAAGTCACCTATTAAAATCTTAATGGAGAACATACTTCTACACAGATGGGATTGATGTGGGTCAGAATTGACTCGATGGTACTAGGCTGTAGTTTTTATGCAGGTACACTGCCACATCTTTCTCCCACAGAGTGTCCAGTAAGTGTAAATTGCCAACTTTTCAGTTGGCAGATGTGCATTTAATCTCTGTGCCACCAGACCCCCAAACCACTGCTATTGAATTGATTCCAAACCATAGCAACTCAAGGTTTCTGAGGCTTTGTCAGTCTTCATGGGAACAGTCTGTTTCATTTTCAGCCCTCAGAGTGGCAGATAGGTTTGAGCCTCTGACCTTTCTGTTAGCAATTCAAAGTATCCCTGATAGTGCCACCAGGCACCTGGTTTACTGGGATTAAATGCTAGGCAATACACTTGACATCCTCATCTCATGTATTCTTGAGAGAGAGAGAGAGAGAGAGAAGGGGGGGGGTATGGGTATCTTATCAGGGTAGTCCTTAAAAGCTGAGTTGTTCTACAGAACATAATTCCTCCGAATGTAATTAGTAATTGGTGGAGTCAAGGTCAGAATCTTGCTCTGACTAACTTGAAGGCCTATGGTTTCCTTTACCCCTTCATGACACCCATGTTAAGATCACATCCTTATGTGAGCCTTTTCTCTCCCCACCTTAATGGTGAGCAATTTGAGATGGAGTTTGTGTACTCACACTTGTTTCTTTAGCAGAGGAAAAGCCCCAAAATGAAACAAAGCCTACACCATGCTTCATAAAATATCGGGCAGCGCAAAAGAGGGAGACCGTTAACAAGATGGATTGACCCAGTGTCTACACAGATGAGCTCAAACTTATGAACGATGGTGAGGATGACGCAGGACTGAGAAGTGTTTCCTTCGGTTGTCCAGAAGGTTCCTGAGTTGGAACCGACTGGCCAGGACCTGACAACAACAACTGCCATTGAGACAATTCCAGTTCAGAGTGACCCTATCGCTATAGAATTTCCAAGACTGTCAATCTTTGCAGAAGCCAACAACCTCAAATTCCTCCCATGAAGTGTCTAGTGGGTTTGAACCCCTGACCTTGCCATAAGCAGCCCAATGCCTACCCTACAGCACCATCCAAGCTCCTTGTCGTTGCCAGAGTGCTTAGTAAATACAAGGATGTGTGTGTTGGCTGAGCCTGTAAATA